>VZRE01006802.1:756467-777752 GCA_013396775.1 Cephalopterus ornatus
AAAAAATAAAAATCCTAACTTCTCCCCAGACCTCTCCACCCAGGGCTGCAGGAGGGGCAGCTTGCCTTCACCTCCTGCCTCCAGCCAATAAACCATGGGATGGGGATGGAGGAGATGCTGCGCATAGGCGGGGAACAAACTAAAGCCCAACCCAAAACCCTAAAAAAGAAGATGATTTCAAAATCCACAGACTTTTGCACAAAGCAGTAGTGGTTAATCGCCATTTTTAACTGCTGTCTCCCAGCCTAGGCAGGCTGCCAACAAGGAATCTCATGTATCAAACCACTGGGAGTCTGGCTGATGGAGTCAAAGTCAGGACCTCACCCCGTTTCCCCCACCACCACCACACACACACACCTTGAACACTGTAACTACTATTATTTTGTAGTCCCAGCTTTCCAGCATGCAAAATAAAATTAAAAACAAACAAACAAACAAATAGTTGCCTGTATTCAGGCTTCCCCTGTTAAGGGGCATGACTTGAAAAAAAAAAAAACACAATAGTTATGCTCCTGCCACAAATAAAGTGCAAAAACCAAGCGGTTTCTATGTATACACATACACACACACGTATGTGCATGTATATATAAAATTAAAAAAAGAATACAGACAAAACTGTCCCTTCTCGTGGCTTTTTGCAGCCAGACAGGGACTCCTGCAACCCGGCCAGACCTCTGGCCACCTCCATGAGACCTGTGTGTCTACAAAATGCATCTAAGCTCAGCCTAGGGATTCAAACCCCTCCCAATACCTCCGCTTTCCTCCAAGAAAGAGGAAAGGGGAGCTGAAGTACCAGCACAGCACCTCAAAGCAGTGCTCAGCCTCCCCCTAAATATCAACACATGCCTGAACTCAGACCATCCCTGGGTGCTCCCCGAGATGAAAGCATCACCCGAGCCACCAGCGGTGTGGTTCCTCCTACACTACAGGCAGCTTGCAACCAGTTTTGGCAGCAGATCTACATTCTGTGCAAACCCCTTTAAGGTGTTACAGATTTAAACAAAAAAAAAAAAAAAAAAAAAAAAAAAAAGGAAAGAATGGAGTGTTTTAGTTAAACCCAGCAGTGAAGGAGTTCACACAGCTGCCTTCCTGGTGGCTCGCAGACCTGGGTGAGCCAGGCTGGCACGTGCAACAGGCTGTAGCATGGGTGAAGGACTGCAGCACAGCTTGGGAAGGGCTTATCAAGATTAATAATAATAATGATAATAATAATAATTAAAAAAAAATGCAAAAACCCTTTGCCCACCCTCCCTTCCCCCTATTTGTCCACTAACCCCGCACCATTCACATATATATACACCCCACCCGCAGACAGGTGGGTACCAATCATCTATACAGAAGACCAAAACCGCTTAGAGAGGAAAAATTAAGACTCCTGTGCGCTAGAAAGCACTTTACAGCTTCGCTACGACCCTACAGGACGCTGGAGAGGAGAGCAAACGCTGCAGCCTGAAGAGCTGGTGGTGACCCCCGGGGAGCTCAGCTCCTCTCCTCTGCTCTCCTGCATCCCTCCCCCCGGCAGCAGAGCGGTTTGCGGATGAACGGGCGTGAGCAGGAACAGCCGAGGGTCGCCCTCGCCGCAGACGGAGGAGACCGGTGGATAAGCAAGCTTCGGGAATGGCGGTGGGATGGGAAGCTGGCGTCGCCGGCGGCCTCGCGACAGTGCCAACGGAGTCACGACGGCTTCTGGGAGTTGTTCATGTTCTGAAACGAGAGGGGAAGGAGAAGGGGTTGAGGGGGTTGTGCTTGGGTCAGACCCGCAGCGTCTTCTACGTACACGTCAACACAGGGACGGGGGCTAACAAAGCCACACATGGGTCACTACGGAAGCATCCACCACAGAGGAGAGAACACTGCCCACCCAGGGAGAGGGGTGACCCTGAGATCAGCTCAGGTGGTTGGAACATGGTACTGAAAACACCAAGGGCATGAGTTCAATCCCAGTGTGGTGCATTGGATTAAGAGTTGGACTCAATGAACCTTGTGGGTCCCTTCCAACACAATATCCTGTGATTCTGTGGGGAGAGGATATGCTGACTGGCTACCCACATCCCTCCCCTCGAGCATCACTTGGCTTTAACTACAGGGTGGAAATTTGACAGAGATATCCCTAAGAACTGAGCTAAACCCAAGGCAACCCTCCCACCCCACCTGGTTCACACTTCTGAAGCTGCTCTGTGGTCCGTGCAAGGCAAGGTACAGAGGACCATGGTGTTCGGTCAAGGAGCCCAATTAAACATCTCTCTTGCTCCCCTTGAGGGTGGGCAGTGTCCCCTCTGCCTGCGAGGGGCAAGGGCATTGTTTGTCCATCCTTGGCACTGATGAGAAGAGGCAACTCCCACCAGCCATGCCAAGGAGGTCCCCAGCATGGGGACCAGCCACCACCAGTCGTATGGCAGGAGCACACACTTCCCCAGTGACAACCCCGGGAGGTTTCATGGGCCCTGGAGATGCTCCAGACACAGCCCTGATATAGGGTGACAACAGGTACCCACCAGAGTGTGGTGGGAACCACAAGACCAGAGACAATCAGCTGAACACAGGCAGGACCAGGCCCAAAGAAAGCATCCGCCCAAGGAGAAACCCGGGGGAGATGACCACAAGAACACTTTCCAACTCACAAAACTACACAAAACAGAGTAGGGGAAAGAAGGACTAGGAAACAGCTAGGAAGGTTTCAGTTTTTTGGAGGAGTTTTTTTTTTTTTTAATTTTATTTGCTTTTTCTACCTAAGCTGCCTCTTACAAGCACCAGGAATCCCAGTCACGCTACGAGGCAGAGCTGCTCTCTCTGTTATCTAAAGAGACAGAAGGAGGGTCAGGAAAAGCCACATGCACCAGAGCCGTTTACCTTGGAAATATTAGTAAAGAGAAAACTTTGAGAAAGTGACAAACGGGTCTTCTTTAAGCATGAAAAGTGAAGGGGAGAAGAAGGGAGGGGATCAGGTGGTTGTTAAAAAGTGCACTTCGGATCAGAAACCAAGAAAAAGAAAAAGGAAAAGAAATCATCACAGCAGCTAGTCCCACAACCCCAAACCAGCTCAATCCCACAGCCATGTCACCTGCCTCTCCCAGGCGTCCCCTGATTCTCCTGGATGAGTATCAAGACCCCATCAGCGAAAGTTGATGCAACAAAAACACCCACTGCCAACCCAGTCCCATGGTGCAAATTGGGAATGAGGTACCTTCCATCTCCCCTGACCCCATACAGGTGGGGATGGGACAAAGTGAGGGACCAAATGTAAGACAACAGCCACAGAGTTAACAGCAGCGTGATTGTCACCAAGCCTTTAGTTTGGGGTGTCTTCAGGGGTCCCACAAAACCAGCCTTTCCTTTAAGTCCCACACTAGCAGGTGGAGGTAGCTCCCAGCAGTTGGAGGCAGCTCCCAGCAGCTGGAGATTCTAAACCTGCTGCTGCCAGCCTACACCTGAGCAACCATCACTGCCTGCTCCAGGAGAGCTCTTGGTCCAGTTAAATCTGACACAGCCATCCCCCAAATTCAACACCAAAGGAGTGTTTTCAGTGTCCCAGCCAGCACTGAGGCATGCAGTGCTTTTTATTGCAATACAGATCAGGAAAAAGGTGGATGGAGGGGTGGACCAAAAAAAAAAAGAAAAAAAAAATCAAAAATGCATTCAAAGCAACCCAAGAAAACCAGACAGTTCATCAGGGACTTCTGTGCCCACGAACAGCAAGGAACGGAGCACAGGCATGCGAGCCATGCTGAGCAATTCAACCTCTACGTTGGTCCTAGGAGCACGATGATCTTCCCCAACCACCAGCAAAGCCAAATGCAATGTTCCTAATTTCCCTTTTCTCAAAAACTTTTACTCTAGAAGACCCCTGGGAACCATCCCAGTCCCAACTCAGCCCCAAAGTCTTCTCAGTCTTTGAGAAGACATTTGAGCACAGCTCAGCAACTGCTGCACTTTAAGGAGTATGATGCAGCATAAATTGAGTCCAAGGGCTTCAAATTTTCCCAGAAACTGTCCCAACCCTACTACAAAAGGATCTAACAGCACTAAGCCAAACTGTCAAAAAGTCTTGATTACTCATAATTAGTGCATTAAATGCTCAAGGTTTTTAGCTTTCTTAATAGAGATAGAGAAGGACAATTCGCATCTGTTCTGCCCAAGACATCCAGGCTGACCGTTCCCAAAATCCAGGTTTGCAGAACTGCAGATGCCTGGTCCCAGGACCAGTCCAGCTCCAGAAGACACACTCCTGAGAAGATCAAAACCTTCTCAGATATCCCTCTGGTGTCATCATTCATAGACACAACTCTTAGCCCTCGGGAAGGACACACCTCCCAGGTCTATCACCTATGGCACAATGTGCCACCACAGATCAGACAGCTCCAGGAAAACACAACAGCATCTCCCATCCCATGACTGTCTAGGGAATGTAAGCATCATCAGAATGCAAGTGATAACTTGCTTCATTTCACAATGAACTTGGGACATTTAATCAAGCTAGGATGTTAGGGGCTTGGACAAAGCAGCATCCAGTCTCCTCTTTACCTTTCCTAAGGCAAATCCCCCCCAAAACAGAGAAATATTAACTCCAAGAAGTCCACACCCCAGCCAGGATTTCCCAACAAAACAACCAGTGAGATGGCAAGAGACATGGAAAAGGGGTGGAAGGGAGAATAAGACGCAAGAAGGTACTTACAGGCATGCCTTCCCTAGTAAAGGCTGCAGAGAGACAGAGAGAACGGAGAGTTGTCAGTAAGGCCGCGCCAGACTGGGCAGAGGACAACGGACGGCACCCAACAGCCAGAGCTTCCAAACCCAGAGCCAGCAAAGGGTTTGTGTAAGACTCAACTGGCCCAAGCAGACCCCAAAAGCTGAGAGACAGACCGGGCTGTCCCACTTGGTGCTTGCTGGGGTGGGAAGCTCATGCAAAGCACTAACCAAGCAGAGCAATTCGGGAGCACAGAACCGTTCCTAACCTGCCCAGGGTCCGGCTGAGGAGGGGCAAGAGGATACCAGACAACACAGACAACAGAAAGAGGGGTTTGGCAAGACAGGGAGATCCAACAGGCATCTGGTGGGAAGGGCAGCAAGGCAAAGCAGCTCCCGTGCTGCTTCTCCAGTACCATCCCAGTTCCTTGATGAACTCAGGGAAGGGAGTTTTTTCCTGGAGAAGCGTGCATTCAGCAAGGTCTCTCTTCCTACATCTCTCCATGGGTGGGTAAAAGAGGAGAGGGCACACGAGCACCACAGCAGCCACCCACAGGGTTTCATTTCACTCAGGTTCACCACACCGAGATCACTTCTACTCAGTTTTGGTCCATTTTGTCTATTGTTCCAGGAAGGAGATCCCTCCAGCCAAAGATGAGTCTTGGCAGCTCCATCTCAAGGGAAGCACAAGAACGTTTTGGTTTATTGCAATGCCCAGGTCTACACTGGAGCTGAGCACACCCAGAGGGAAGGCACAAGCACTTTGGTCCTGCTCCCTCTGGAAGCGTAGCTCCCAGGGAGGTTGACACCATGACACTGGATAGTAAAGGCACTAAATTAACACAGCCCAGAACTTTGGGGGGAGTTCATGACGCTCTCAAAACCCAAGAGAGGATCGACAGGGACCCTTCGCTGGGCGCTCCCGAGACCAACCCAAGGCAGGGAGGGACAGCAGCCGTGGGAGGAAGATGCATCTCAGAGACAGCAGCACAGGTTGCGACAAGTGCAAGCAGTTCCTCAGCTTCAGGAGTGACAGGAGGACAACAAACAATAAAACAACAAGAACAACAACCAAAAAAACAAAACAAAAAGAAAAAAAAAAAAAGAAAAAAAAAAAGAGAGTTCAACTAACTTGTCCCGGCATCTGCGTGGGCACTTCCTGAGGAACACAGCCTGGCAGGGCGGAAGAAACAGCCACATGCTCCTCAAAGCTGTTGATGCGAGGTTTTTTGGTGGGCTCTGGGCTTGCTAGAGGGGTAACGCTATTACGTCTCATGAGCGGGTTAGGTCCCTTCTTTGCTTCCTAAATTAAAGTGAGACAAAGAAAATGAAAGTAAATATAAAAAAAATAAAGTGAAATTAAGAAAAAAAGGGAAGAAGGCGACAGTTATAAAGGAAAAATAAAAAGCAGCAGGTTGTTTTGCTCATTTGTTTATTTTTTTTTTTTTTTTAAGTGGCCTCTGCTTTTTCCCACAATCACTGTCAATGAGCAAACAAAAGGTTCTGGACACCAAAAAAAAAAAAACAACCCTGATACTAAAGTGTTCAAGAGGACAGAATGGGAAGGAGGTGGGGGGAAAAAAAAAAAGGGTCCCGCACTCGGACACAAGAGACCTTCCCCTCACATAAGGCTCTGCTCACAAAAAAGTAACTACAGATAGCCAAAAACACTGAGCAGCAATCAAGCCATGACTTTGCACAACAGAGAGAGGTGCCCATCGGTCGCCTCCCCGAAGCCGGTCCCTCCGCCCAGGGAGAGGTGTGAAAGCAACAAGAGGGAAGACAAGCCAGCCCAAGCTGATAAGGAAGATTTGGGAAGTGGGAGCAGAGCAGCCAGCAAGGGTTGGCACCACCAAGCTCCAACTAAGCGAGGAGGGATGGAGGGGCAGCACCGACGCAGCCGAGCAGGGGACCCAAAGCACTTTGCACGTGTCTTGCTCCATCCTACCCTCGGCCCTCCTGCCATCCCCAGCAAGGGTGGTGGAGGAGGGCACTGATGGCCCCCATGGCAGAGGGAAGGACTGGCTTCCCATTTCCAGCCGTGGGGAGGGAGAGGTGGCCCAGATGCTGCCACCTGCTGAGGTCAGGAAGTGAAGGAAAGGAGACGTGGGCCAAAAGGGGATGGCTCCAACTGCCCAGCATCCAGTTGGGTTCCATCACCACTAAGCACAAGTTGGAAAGGTCCCAGCATCTGGGACACGGGCACAACATCCCCAGGGCACCCAGACCCAACACCAAGCTGGTATTCCCCTCTCTGGGCTCTGAGCTCCCAGTGGAGCATGTGGCAGATAGACCAGGCCTTACAGGAATTTTTTCACAAGAGGGGTCTCCTCCCCACAGCATCTCCAGCCCAGCACCACCACACCCCACGCTGCAGAAAGGCATTCTGGTAGCCCCACGGGTGCCATGGGCATACCAGGAAAAAAAACCCCAAACCTGCAAAGTCAGATTTTGGGCATTGAGACCAGGCTCTGCCAGAAAACTAGGAGAGCTAGGAGAAGTCACCTTCTCCACCCACGGCTCCATTCCCTGCTTGAGTGAAGGGATGACTGTACAGGTAAAAGTCAAAGACCAGGGAGGAGCTTTCCCTGGGCCAGCTCTAGTCTGGGCAAACACACTGGGAAGCAGGCACATGCAACTTTTCCCTTGGAAAACCCTGAACCAGCCACAACTTTGCGGAGCAAGAACCCATCTGATGCTCCACCAGCAGCACTTCCAAGCACACAGCTGAGCCGCCTCCCCATGCCCATCCCAGGTGTTCCCACGGCCAGCTGACTGTAGGGGACAGGAGGGGAACACCAAGGGATGGCTCCAAGAAAAAGCAACACTCACCTCTGGCCGATCTCTGTGGGTGTTGACGGCTTCGATGTTCAGTGAGATGGATTCCACCCGGCAGCCTGCAGAGGGGAGCACAGGGAGACAGAGAGGCCATCAGCAAACCCAACAGGCACAGGGTGTTACCCAGTGCTCCACCACAAATCCCTGCTCATCTCCCAGAGGCAGCCTGGATTCAGGAGGAGGTACAAGTCTTGTAGGAAGGTCCCACTTACCGTAGGCTACCGGGGTCAGCTTCAACACCGTATGAAGGGGACATTTCAGGTAGGGCATTTCATCTGCAGAGACAGCAAAGCAGGAAGGTTATCCCACCCCCTCTACAAAAGCGTCTTTATCAACAGCCAAGGCCACCCCACAACTAAACAGATGCACGCTCCAGGCCCACATTGACCTGAACAGATCTCCACAGAGCTGCATCCATCATCCCTCGTCCAGAAGGGTCCATCCTCTTCGCACAGACAGGGAGCTCACCTGCACTCTTGTCCAGGAAGTATGCCAGGAGACAGCGCATGACAGCCTGGTGACAGATCACAAGGACATTCTCCTGCCTCTCCAGCTCCATGATGACTGGCTCCAGGCGCTGAACCAGATCCTGGTAGGACTAGGACAAGAGATGGGAAGGAAGATGAGGCACGGACTCAAAGAAACGAGCACCTCAGAAGCAGCAATGCTCCTTATCTTGTTACATCTACTGATTTCATGCCTCTGACTAAACTAACATAATTACTGCTAAAACAAGTAAATCCTCATCTTCAGGCTACTCAATAACACAGATACTTCTTCCATCAGAGAAGAAGCTGTTCCCATCTCAGTGAATCACATCTCAGTCCTGGAGAGTTTATTAAGGTAAGCAACTGGGGTTCTCAGCATAGCACGCCTCTATCATATCGAAATCTGATTTTTCTACTAGATTTCTAAGTTATGAAAAGTCTGGAGCAACCTGAGAAACCACAGGGTTTTGAAGGACTTCATAAAGAACCATGACAGGCAGCCAGAACGAGCTCCAGACACCCAGACGCGGTGTCTGACATCTCCACACACATTCCTCTGTTAGATACGCTATCATGAGGATGTTTCCAAAGATTTTTTTCCCAGATGTCTGTCTATTTTCCCAAACGACTTTCAATTTGGGGATAAATAGCTCAATTCACAGCCTAAAGCATCATCCAGAACTGATGTAAATTCCCACCTCATTGTGTCACACGCTGAAAGCAGATTGCCAGGAACAGAGCTATTGCCATCAACCCTTAGGGAATGATACCGAGAGCAGGGTGAAAATTACTTTTTTTGGAAGTGACAGAAAAGGAAATTGGGGCAGCACAACACTTTGAGTGGATATAATGATGGAGGTTGGACTAGAAACCTCCAGAGCCCCTTTCCTACTAATCTGCTCTAAAGTCAGTGGGACTGTTTGTTAAGTGATACATTTCTCAGTGATATCTTCACATACCACAATTTCACAAGAGCTCAGGTGAACATAAGCCCTGATCTTTCTCTATTCTAGTTTCTTGGAGCACTCACTGCTCAAGGGTAGAGGACAGAATGAAGACAAAAAGGCCATGTTTAAAGCACAAGTCATGTCTCTGAAGGTCTCCCTGCAGACCTACCTCCCCTGAAGGATAGCGGTAGTAATATTTATCCTGATCACGCAAAGCGAATTCTTCTGGATGTTGCTCCCTGATTTCTTCATACGTCATTTCTTCGCACACACCCTGCCAGAACAGGACATCCATGGTTACTGGACATACTCAGGTCAAAAAGCATCAGCACAGCCAACATGCAAAACCTTCTCCAAAGCAATTGTCTGTAACCCTGTGAGTGCTCAGCTACGGAGCAGTTCCAAGGAAAAATCATTTTAATCCACCACGCTGGATGGGGTTTGGAGCAACCTGGTCTAGTGGAAGATGTCCCCGCACATGACAGGGGGTTGGAATAGATGGTCTTTCAGGTCCCTTCCAACCCAAACCATTCTATAATTCAAGACAACTTCTGGAATAATCTGCAGCAGGTACAACTAAGATCAGGTGAGTCCTGCAGAGGTACCACCCTTTCCCACAGAAGGAAAATCTCCCCATGGAAGCTGAGATTTAGGCAGAAGTGAAAGGTCTGGTGCTATTGCTCTCTCTTGTCAAGCAACAACCAGCCTGATCCAACTATTCCTACTGCAATCAAAGATACTCACAGCATCAATTTCATTGAGTGCCTTCCACTGCTCGTAGGGCAGCTGGAGAGCTTCTGCTGTTTGGATTGTCCTTTTTAGTTGGCTGGTCCAGACTTTGAGGTCCTTCAGGTTCTGCTCTTCTACAAATTTGTTCAGTGCCAGCGCAAACTGTGGGACATAAAAAAAAACAAAAACAGAAGTTGATTCCTGGTCCATAGCTTCCCAATGGGCCTTCTTTCCTGCTTCCCAGTAAGAGTTGACTTCTTCAGGACTGCTTTTGCCTTCCACAGGCAGACAGATTAGTCTTCTGCACCGAGGTGATGAGCAGCCACACATGCAACAATCCCCAAGAAGGGATGTGAGAGCAGAGAGAAAGCAGAGGAGAAAGAGGCAACCTATTGTCTTCAAGGAACACCAGCACCCAAAAACAGCATCATGACCTGGGCTTTCCCACAGTGTTGTGGAAAATCCCTGGCCATCCTTAACCACAGCTCTGTTTATTTGCTTTCTGGACCCCAATCTGCCTTAAGCCCTAACTACATGCAAGACTACAAGTAGCAATGATGGCTGAGAAGTCATTTTGAGGCCATGCCCAAACTTCACCAGCCCTATAGGTGGATCATCTCACCAACCCAGTTGTCAAATATACACTTTATATATAAATATATATAATATATTTATATATAAATATATAAAATTAACTATACAAATATATCAAATATACACTTCATCCAACACATGGGATCTACTACAGCCAAATCCCTCCTAGAAGCCACAGCCCCTTCTCCCTCACCTTCTTGCCTCTGTTTGAAAGGCCAGAGTCCCCTCCGATCTTGCCCACGAGGTTGAACTCGCTCTCTCCGTGCCGACAGAGATAAATGGTGCGGGGCTGGACATGGATGTTCATCAGGTAGTAAACAATCCTGCTCTGGATGTGATCCTGAACCCTATTGACCAGGAACCGCCGGCCAACGTCGATGACTTTGATGAGGGAAAGTTCCCTAGGGAAAGAAAGAAACATCATTCTCATGAAATAGCCTTGTGACTTATCTCCCTCAGCATAATCACCCAGCTAAAAGGATTTCCTGCAGGCTATTTTCAACAGGAAGCCAACAGGTAACGTGGATTCATGGAGAGCTGAATAACACCAGTGTAATCGCCATTCCTCCTTGCAGCAGTAAAGAGGATTAAACAGGACTAACAGGGAACACGCTCCTCCCCAGGACAGGGATCAGCAGGAGTGGAATAATCCGTGCAGAGCACACAGCCGTGTTTGTGAGCAGTGGAAAGGCTGGGAGGTGCCTGCAGAGTCATACAGGACAGCAAAGGTCTTCCCAGGGCACACAACTAGGCAGAAGCCACAGGGCTTGTTCAATCCTGTGGTCTGAGTCAACCAATACCTTCCTTTAAGTGGGACGATGACAAAAGCACCTCAACCCCTCAAACCCCCAAGTGCTTTTCCAAACCTTTCGTATTTAGGCCTGCAGAACAGGGTTGAAAACAGCATATCCGAGCCCAGAAGAGCCTGGGAAAGTTCCAGTGCCCGACTCCCACAGGCACAGGGCTGGGGAAACCAGCATTTTCAAGGAAAAAGCCTGGTTTCCAGGTGAGTTCCAGGTGAGGCTTGGCCATACATTACTCTAGTACGGTCAGGTATTTGAAGACAAAGTGAAATATAGCTCCATCCTTCACTGCTCCTCTCCTGGGAGCAGGAAGGTGTTTAAGCCAGCTCAGAAGTCAGCAAAGTCTCTTACCTGTCGTAGTCATCAGGGTCGAGTGGCTGGTAACTGGCTTGGTAACAATTGATCCTCTTCATGAAGTCCTCCATGGCATCAGTGGAGTTACAGTCCCGATAATCTGGGCTGGACAATTTGACTTCCTGTAAAAAAAATACACCACAAGGAAAGGTCAGGAAGGTTTCCCAGTCAGGCAATGTTAATCTTGAAATTCAAAGTCCTGCCAACATCCAGCAAATAGCTGAGACACTTTACAGTCATCACTTATCATAGGGCACAAAAGAAGCAAGTTAGACCCAAAAATAAGCATAAAGTGAGATAATCTGGTATAAACCACTGCATGGTTAGTATACATGTGCATCAGTACAATCCTATTCTCCCAGGAGTTGGGGTAGCACCTCACCACCCAACACTGGGGAAAACTGAGCTTCCTTGTGGCTAAAAAAAAGCATCAGGTTTAAATTCAAGCTGAGAATGGAAAGTGCATGAACTTGGACAAGATGTTTATCCTGGCTAAGCAAAAGGATATTAGAACAACAACATTCAAACCCTTTCTGTGCATTATTTGCTGCAAGTTACTGGGCCGAAAGATGTTACAAATGGGCAATGTGAATACCCAGAACTCCCATGGACTAAGTTCTGCTTGAACTAATGTAGCAGGCTATTTTCCCTGAAGATTTGGGTTTGAACAGCAGCATTACACATTAGTAACTTCAAAGGCAATCCTGAAAGGAACAGGATAACACAAAAGAGTGACACATGTGGCAGCATCCCGGGCCCATGGAGTATTTTCCACACTGATCCCAGCACTACGAGCACCATTCCTCTGCAGCACCCCCATGGAGCAAAATCCTACATCCCTTTTCTCCCCCTTCAAGCGTTAGTTTCCAAAAAAAGGGATTAAAATCCTCTAAAAAAGAAAAAATAAAAATCCTTCTTAAAAAAAAAAAAAGATGCAGCAAACTGAGCATTTTATTAGCGTCAGGGAAAAGGCTGCGTGCAACCTCCCAAAGAGCTGGTCACTGGTTATGCAACAACAGCTCCCAACAGGAGCAAAAGCCATGTTCCAGTCCCAGCCCAGCACCCTTTGTCCTTAGGGCTGCTCTCGATCCATTCTCCACCCAGCCTGTGCTTGGGATTGATCTGATGCAGCTGCAGCACCTTGCACTTGGCCTTCTTGAACTTCATGGGATTGGCACAGATCCATCTCTCCAGCCTGTCAAGGTCCCTCTGGATGGCATCCCTTCCTCCACACCACACAGCCTGGTGTCATTGGCAAACTTGCTGAGGGTGCCTCGATCCCACTGCCCCTGTCACCAGAGATGTTAAACAGCACCAGTCCCAATACCAAGCCCTGCCTGTCAGGCACGACTGGCCTTCAGTGAAGCCATGCTGGCTCTCTCTAATCACCTCCTTATTCTCCATGTGCCTCAGCACAGTTTTCAGGAGGATCTGCTCCATGATCTTGCCAAACACCAAAGTGAGACTGACCAGCCTGCCATTTCCCAAGTCTCACTTTTTCCTCTTTTTAACAAGGGTTATGTTCCCCCTTTTCCAGTCAGGGGGAACTTCACTGGATGGCCATGACTTATCAAGTATGATAGATAGTGGTTTCCCCACTTCATCCACCAGTTCCCTCTGATGCATCACATCAGATCCCAGGGACTTGCAGACCTTCAGGTTCCTTAGATGGTTTCAAACCTGATCTTCTACAGTAAGTGACTCTTTATTGTCCCAGTCCTTGCCTTGGCCTTCTACAACTTCATCAGTGGGCTGGAGCACTTGGTGGTGAAAACTGAGGCAAAAAGTCATTGAGTACCACAGCCTTCTCCATATCCCCAGTATCTAGGCCTCCTATTTCCTTCCGGAGAGGGTTCACATTTTCCCTCATCTTCCTTTTATCATCAAATGTACCTACAGAAGCTTTTCTTGTTGCCCCTGACAGCCCTGTCCAGATTTAATTCTGTCAGGGCTTTACTGTTCCTAACCCGATCCCTGGCTACTCAATCTCTGTATTCCTCCCAGGCTCCTTGTACTTGCTTCCATCCTCTGTAGGCTTCCTTTTTGTGTTTGTCTCGGAGCTCCTTGTTCATCCATGCAGGCCTCCTGATGTTTTTGTGATTACTTCTTTGTTGGGAATGCATCACACCTGAACTTGGAGGAGATGATCCAGCTTTCTCGGGCCCCTCTTCCCTCCAGAGCTTTATCCCATGGCACTCCACCAAGAATACTCCTGAAGAGGCCAAAGTCTGCTCTCCTGAGGTCTCATTTCATGGTCACTGCAGCCCAGGCTGCCCTCGAGCTTCACATTCCTCACCAGCCCTTCCTTGTTGGTGGCAACAAAGTGCAACACAGCACATTCTCCTCGTTGGCTCCTCTCTCTTGGAGAAGGAAGTTATCATCAACACATTCCAGGAACTTCCTGGATTGCCTGTGCCATGCTGTGTTGTCCCTCCTACAGACACCAGGGTGGCTGAAGTCCACCATGAGGACCAGGGCTTGTGAATGTGATGCCATTCCTACCTGTCTATGGAGGGAAAACAAAAACAAGGCACTTCCAACACTTACCATAACATTGGTGGCAACCACAGTGGGATCGTTGCAGACAGATTCAATGAAGAACACCTGTGAAGCAAAGCAAACCTCAGCTGAAAGCCAACAACAACGCTTTTAACACTCAACCAGCTCCTTGCCCAACCCTACCTCCTCCCTGCTCTGCCCTACTCCCACAGTTTCCTTCTCCAGGACTCGTTATGAGGAATGAGGGAAGAGTTTCACATTTTTAATCAAAATCAGCAGTGAAATATCCCTTACACAGGATCATCATGAGGACAGGACGTCAGTGACAGAAGATACACTAACAGAACACTAAGGCATACTATGCAATCCAGGCACCAACCTTAAACCCATTTTCTTTGGCAAAGTTTAGGATCATCCCTCTCCTCTCCCGCGTGGTATTGGTGGCATCAAAAACCTTTAAAAGCAAAGATTTCAGTTAGCACCACAAGTGCCTGGTTTCCCACTGAGCCCCTCCTCAGAGAAGTAACTGCAGAGCAAACTGCGCGGGGCACAGGACATTCAGGACCGGGACTTGCCAAAATCCCATGGAGTGCATCTCCGTTCTTACCGCAATCTGTCCAGCCTCTTCCGTCAGGTACAGCTTGACATCCCTCAAGGCAGCCATGGCACACTGCCTGCAAAAGAGGAGATGTGTGGTCCTGATGTCCTTTGGATGTGTTGGCGACCCTGAAGCTACTAAGCCCACACGGCTTCAGTTTTGAGCTCTTGGCACCCAAGTTTGCCCTCTTTGGGCAGCCAGGGAAATCTCAAAGAAGAGCCCAGCTTTTCTGCTCATCACTCCCAAACAGACCGGGTAACTGGGCTCCAGCCATGAGCTTCACCACCCATTTGGGACCTGACTTTGTAGGATGGAGGCAGTGCCCACACTTACTTCCGGACTTTCATGGCCTCCTCGTTGTCAGGACGGAAGAAGTCATAGGAGCTGTAATGCTTCACGGCCTCACGGCGATATTCCCCCACGTTGAAAACTATTTGGGAAAGACAAAAACCGTCAAAAGCAGGAGCTCAACTCAGCTGTACAGTGTCTGCAATTAAAGCAAACAAAGCGCTAGGAAATTACATCCTTAGAGCAAAAGGGTCGGGGACATCCCTTGGTCTTGAAGTGAAGGAGAGCCCAGTCTGCAGCAGAAACAATGGCAAAACGTGGATATTCGGCCCATCGGATCTTGGAAAGCTCTCCCACTACCTCCCACATCCCAAGGCACTGAGCTCCTACAGCAACTCCTGAGGACTAGACCTCATGCTTTCCCCTGGAAGCCAGCGAATGCCTCACCTTTTGTAGGGACACCGATCCAGTTGAGGTAGCGGGTCAGCTTCTTGGAGATGTAGGTCTTCCCACGGGCCGGGAGGCCAACCATCACGATCACAGTGGGGGAATTGGCAAGCTGTGGCCCACAGGCTATGAGGAGAAGGAGAAAGAACATGAGCATCTGTGAATCCTCCAGCTCATCTTGTATCAACCCTACAAGGCACCTGCTCTTCACTCAGCCTTCCCCCAAATCCTTCAGCAGCTGGAGAAAATCCCAAACCTGTGTTCTTTGTGCACCATCACCTCTGTATTATCTCTTGTACATCCCTCTCCTGAGTTTGGACAACCAAGACCCTGAGCAGGGGGTGTGGTGGATGGCTCCATGGCTTCCCACTGGTGAGACACAGCTGCCCCAGCTAAGCCATGCTGACCCAAATTCACCCTGGTGTCACCCAAACCAAGGGACAAATGGTCACAGACTGAAAGCCACAGTGAGAACACCCTGATGGCTGCAAAGTAGGCAAGGGACCAGCAGCTGACCCAGGCTCCCTGGAGAGTCTCCGTGCCTCAGTTTCCTCACTTACAACCAAGAAAAAAAAAAAAAAGAAAACAAGACAAACACAACCTCCCATTCCTGTGGATTGGCCAATTCTGTGAAAAGCTGGAGGACAGCCAAGTACTTTGCTCCAGGTCCTGCAGCAGCACACTTCAGACACTGCTGCTGTGCTGAAATACCAGGTCTGCACAGAGATCTTTAACCAAAGAGCCATCTTCCAAAGTATTTGACTAGATTCTTAGCTGATGCACATGCAAATGCAACTGACTGTTTTTCTGAAGATAGACAGGGTACCACAGAACCATCAGCATTTAAAAGCAGATATCCACGTAATTTATCCCTTTTTTCTCATAAACCTATTTTAAGCTGGGTTATTGGTTTGGGGTTTCTTTTGTGGTAAAGAGCATCCATGTCAGACAGCTGGAAATAAAATCCAGAGGCAGCACTTAGCAATGACTTGGCAATGAAGAGAAATTTCTGTCCAAATCACTCGAATGGCATGACCAAAATGCCGACAAATCAGCTGCCAGGCTGCCCAGGTGAATCACTTTCTCCCCCCATAAATCCTTTTGAAAGCAAGTTCCTGGTTCAGTTCAGAGGAAATCACTGAGGTTACAGGACTGGGAATGCAGTTTGGGAATTTTTTTTCAGTACTTCGCAGCCCCAGTATCAGGGAATGCATCTGGACCACACATTCCATGGAACACGTAATGAGGCAGCATCCCTTCTCCCGTGGCTGCATCCCTGCTCCTCTCCAGAATTGCTCCTCACGTGGTGATGCACACAGGAAAGGCCGGGGCACAAAGCCAGGAAACCAAGATCTTAACCATGCCTAATGGAATTTAGATTAGCCAGCTGCCTTTCATGTCACCCAGCGTGACACCCCAAGAGCCCTCCCAGCGTGGGCAGGACAGGCAAGACCCTCCAGGGGATTTCTCTCCCACCCTTCCATCCACCCGGTGAGCTCAGAGACCTCATGGGAAAGGAATGCAGGGAGTGAGTGGCTGGGGGCAGAGCCATAAAGCCCAGCTTAATTAAGGTCTGGGCGGAGAGCTCTGCCTGCCTGTCCCAGCTGCCCGCAGGTGGGACCTGAGGATGGAGACTCAAAAGTAGATCTGGGAAGGGCAAATGAACTGAGAGGTATCTATATAAACCTGCAAAGCACATGGGGTTCCCTTCCCCTTCTAGGAAAAGATAAATCCAACAGCTTAAGAGACCAAATTAAGACTACAAGGAAGAATTACGGCGCTGGTACCCAGACAGCAGAGAAGAGCCACCCATCATCTTCCTCGTTGTCTCACCAAAGCAGACTCAGCAGGCAAGAGATGAAAAACTACCTCAAATATATTTTCTCTTTTTCTACTTATCATAAATATTCCACATTCCTCAGGCTGGAGCTGCCCTCACACTCACTCCCTTTATGCAGCCTGCTTCCCCAGTGCTGTGTTTCAAAAGCCCGGGGCAGCTCCCATCGATTTTGGCAGCAAGTGCCAATTTTCCACGCTTGGGTACCAAGGGAGCTGAGCAATATACCCAGAAAAATATTTGTTTCCCCTCCACTTTCACTCCCTCTCACAACCTATGGGCACAAGTCTGGTTTTGCAAAAAAAACCCTACACACTTATTAGATAAAGTGAGGAGGAAGGAATAATACCCAAATAAAGAAACCCTTCCTTTAAGAGTGGACAAAGGATCTCAAAGAGCCAAGAGGATCTGGGGCCATTAAATAGCACTTCAAGAGGATGGGGACAATAAGGGTACTGTTCATGTGCCTTTGGCTCCAGACAGCTGTGACAGTCCCAGAGCTGGCACGTACATGCCACCTCCGAAAGGTTGCTGCAGGAGTTAAACACCTGTAATTGAGGAATCTCCTCACAATTTGTTTTTCTGCCAAAGGAAAGATCCAGGTTCCCCTTAGACCATGAAAAAGCGTCCACTTACAGACCTGGGAGCATCTCCCAAAACATCAGGATATCCAGCTAGGACCTTTTTATCAGGAATCTGAGCCCAAACCCAGCTAAATCACAAAAGTCTACAGGGAAACTTTGCATCATGGATGAAACAGAAACCAGTGTTTTGCTCAGTGGTTCACAAAGACCTCATTCATCATTTCTTTTCACCACTGCTAGGAAGCTATCAGGGATTTCAATGGATATTCATTACTGCTTATCCATATCTAGCCAGGTAAGTCAAGGTCAGGGATGGCTTTCAGGCTTAATCAGGATATTTAGAAGGCACTCATAGAAAGTCAGCGCTGACGAGCTCCTGTGCTTTACCAGAACACGGGAGGGAAGGAAGGAAAAACAAAAAACACAACGAAACAATACAAACCACCAGAGGGAAGGAAATTTGCTTCTATAACAGATCAGATGCAAGAGCCACCTCCCCACTCCAGGCACTCTTGCTGTCTCCTTGCATAAGTGTTCCCCCACGCCACATGTTCTACATTGGGCCTACATTCCCCTTTTCCCAGCCTCCTCCCGCTGCAATTCGCTGACACCTCCACGCGTGAATGTTTCTGCGCTTTGCATCACGCGCACACGTGGAACCGCGACCGCCCCGAAAGCCGCGCCAGCCGGGGCTTCACGGGCACGGCCCCCGACCGAGAGGGAGCGACGGCGGAGAGGAGCGATGGGACAAGGGGAAGGCAGCGGCAGCCCCTTCCCTCCCGGAGCATCCCCCTCGCGAGCCCCCTCCCCTCGCCTGGCTCTGCCCACCCGGCGCCTGCGACGACTTGACTTTCCCAGCCCCTACGTGAGAGACGTGCAGCTTGACAGCAATTTAATGGATCGCCGTCAAAAGGCCAGATGAAGGCACCCACTTCGGGGCCACTCCAGCCTCCCGCTGACGAGGAAGCGACAATCGGACTAATTATTTCACGCGCAGGGAGCAGCTTCCAGAGGATGCTCCCAGGGATGCTCCCGCTCCCTCCAGGGACCACACTGGCCGTGGTCTCGGTTACACCCCCTCTTCCCACCCAGCTTTGTGCCTCTGCTCGTTATTGCTGTTGAGGAATTAATAGCACCCCGAGCCTAAAAAAGCCCCCCTGTGTTTAAAAAAAAAAAAAAAAAAAGAGAAAAAAGAGCCTAACAACCCTCTTCCCATATTGCACAGAGAGCAGTGCCCAGCGTGGCTTGTTCCCACCCCAAGAAAAAAAATAATTAGAAGCCACATTTCATTATTAATAAGCCCCTTTGGTGCCTTAAGATACTAAATATATTAGTTTTCTCCTCCACCAAGAGGGAATTCTCTCCTCTAAGAAACCAAGTGGCAAAAAACACTGGGAGGCTCTGCGCGCACAAGGCATTTCTTTCAGAGGTGTCAGTCCTTGAGAAAAGTCAAGCCGTAAAGACACACGTGCAAAGCATTAAGCCATTTTACCCCACTCAGAGCAAAGCCCCTCGGCAACCCAGATGTTCAGCCTGTTGTTGAAATCCCATTTCCTCAGCAGCTCCTGCTGCAGAGTCGCCCTTGCCAGGCTCGGGCAGCGAGCGCGTCCCAACATCTGCTCCAGGGAGCCTGACCCACAGCCCCGGGCAACAACAGCTGGCAAATTCATAGGATATCTGCTTTTTCTAAAATTATTATTATTTTTTTTAAAAAGGGAAACTTTCTAGCCAAGGGAAATAAACATCAGAAGCGACTTTAAACGCCTGATGAAGAAAAGTATCGGAAAGACTGATTCACCCAACTGCCCAAGCCACTTCCATCCTTCATCCAGTGCCACCTCCTCCATCCTGGCTCTGCGGATTCCTGAGACGCTCATTTAGAGTTACGCGGAGTTGCACAACTGGCAGGTTGTCAGTTTAGCTGCTGGGTGAGTTAAAGGAGCTGTCTCCTGAGCTTTCGGATTGTATTATGATTCACGATTTGATTTATAGTAACACCAGGATGACCCAAGTATTTGATTTTATTTATATATATATATATTATTATTTTTTTTTAAGCACAGAGCTTGGGTTTTTTAACCCCTCAAGGATCTTTCTGAGCTTCAAAGAACAGGGGAAACCCAATGCAGAAGTTTCAGCATTAATTTCTGCCTTCCCCTCCACCTGTCTCTTATCTCGTCCCCACAGGGTTAAATGACAAAGTGCAAACGGCTGGGGGTTTTTTGCCCCAAAATCCATTTCCCTAATCCTGCCTCCACCTCCAAAAAAATTAAAAATTCATAACGCACTAAGTGAATGGGGCTCGGAGCAACCTGGGATAGTGGAAGGTGTCCCTGCACATGGCAGTGGGGTTTGAACAGAATAAGCTTTAAGCTCCCTTCCAATCCAAACCATTCATGACTCCGTGATTAATCTCAGAGCGAAGCGCTTGACACCCTGAAAATCCCTGCTGAGCCGGTGACCGGGCGCCGAGGTGAACAACCTGCTCCCTTTCCTTTTAATCCCAGGGTTGGAAGATGAGAGGGGGAGCCGGGAGGAGGGAGTGGAAATTGGGCCACGCGTGTCTCAGCACCTCCCCGCATCCTCCGCTGCGCGGGGCCATGTGACGGCTGCACCTTCCTCCAGCTCCCAAGGGCTGGAAGTGAGTCTCGGGATGGCAGCGGGTGGGATGCGGGCAAGGGGATGATGCTGGAGCAGGCACAGGAGGGGGGAGGCGGGATGCTGCATGGATGCTGAGAGAGGAGGGCGCTGCAAAGAGCCACCTCGGGGGGAGCGCAGAGGACGGCGGCCGCTTCCCCACCACCCCTCCATCCCATCTCGTCCCAGCCCGCGGGGATGCTGCGGTGCCCGTACTCACAGCGGCGGGGCAGCGCCGGGCGGTTGTCATTGGGAAGCCAAATCTTCTGGATGCGGCTTTGCGTCAGCTCCATGGGCATTTTTAAAACAAAGGTCTTTTTGCGCTCCGCGTCCACCTTGATGCGTTTACGGGGCAGAGGAGGGGGAGAAAAAAAAAGAGGGAGGAGGGGGAAGAAATATGTAATAAAAAATAAAAAGGGTTTTTGCTGCAGTCGGTGGTTTCAGCGAGCGGCTGCGGCGCTTTCGGATGCTGCTGCTCGGAGCCTCGTGAAGGTTTTACGGCAGGAGGGGGGAGGAGGAGAAGGAAGAGGAGGGACGGGGCTTCAGGGCACAAAGCCGGGAAAGGAACGGCACTAGCGCTGCCGCTGCGCGAGGGAGCGAGGGCGAGCCCTGCCGCGGACTGNGGGTGGGTGTACGAAGGCTCCCCCGAGAGCTAAAAAAAACTGCAGGGTTAAAAAAAAACTTTCCCCGTCTCACTTTCCCGCGCGTTAGAAATCAGCTGGGTGAAAGCAATAAAAATAATCAAAGAACGGTGGCGACGATTAAATCGTAAGAAACGGCGAAAAGGAAATTAAAAAGCAAAAAAGGGGGAGATTAAAGCGAAATTTTTTTTTTTTGGGGGGGGAAATAATTTAGAAAAATTAAAAGGAAGGAAAGAGAGGAAATAAAAAGGGGGGAATAAAATGAAGATTAATTAAGCGGATGACAAAGAAATAAAAGGGGGGGAAAACGAGGAAAAT
>VZRE01006802.1:778222-799351 GCA_013396775.1 Cephalopterus ornatus
GGGCTCAGGGGATGCCGGGGGGCCGGGGGATGCCGGTGTCTGCGCTCCTGCACGTCCCTCACGTCGCACATGCGGTGCCGGGGCCGCCTCCCCCGGAGGGGATGCCCGGGATGCGGCGGCTCCGCCTCCGCCCGCGGCCACCGCGGCTGCTCCGCCCCGCTCCGCGCCCGGGAGGCGCCCGGTCCATCCCACCCCCCGCATCCCTCCGTCCCTCCCCGCACGGGGCTGAAGCGGCGGGAGGGCTGGGGATGCTCCGCGGGGGAACCTTTTCTCTCAGACGGGTGCTTAATATATTATTGTATTATTTATTTCTCTTATTATTTTTAATTCATTAATCTCCCTGGTTTAATATTTCTTATTTGTTATTTCATTAACGATTTATTAATATCTTCATATTTTCGCCCTGTTATTTGTCATGCATATTCACCTATGATAAATATGTAATTATTATTTTTTTTTACATTTCATTCTTCTGTTAGTTTATTAAATTCCTTAATCCACTCACCAGGTTCCTGCAAGTTGCATTTCCACCTCCAGTTAGGCTGCAAACAGCACCCCAGAAATACTTACTCCCTGACACAGCCTGTGTTTGCAGCACAGAGGGGTTGGGACATCGTCCAGGAGCCACCCAGAAAATTCCTGTGGTGACACTGGAGTCCTAAAGATGCTCAACACCCTCCCCCTGCACCCCAGGCCTGCCTTAGCTAGGGGGAATTATCCCACCTGGCACAGAGGGGTCCTTTTGGCAGGATGCTGGGTGGGAACATGCCGCAGCAGCAAGAAGTGGGAATATGTGATAGGTGGGAAGAGCTGCAGAGGTGGGAGCGTCTGCTTTGATGGGGTTTAATAAAGCAAATTTTGCTAGAAATTTTAAAGCCCGATAAAGAGCATCTCAGATACTTAAAGCATTCAAACCCCCTCTTTTGTTACATAGGGCATTTTCCTCCTCTGGAAGCAAAGGCTTGTATTTGTTAACACACCTAGAAAGAAGATATTTTTGGCCACTTCCTTACATGGAGCCAAGATGGATGGAGTAAAAAGTGCACAATCCTTCCCTCTCCTACGCAGGGAAAAAATATTCACAGGCAACAACAACAAAAAAAAATTTAAAAGGAATTTTAAAATAGCTACTATGAGGCAGCTGGAAAAGAACCAGATTTGGGATGTGGGAAGGAAGATGGGAGAGAGCAGTGAGTGCTCCAGCTGGCAAATGTGGGATGGGGATCAAGCACAGTGCTCTCTGGACCACTATGCACAAAATCCATCCTTGGGAAAGGCCAGGAGGGTTTTTTTTTTCCAAAATCCCCAAATCCTTTTCACATGAAGGGCAACAGAAGCTCAGTTCCCAGCTAAAACATGAGTCAGAAGTAGGACAAATATTCACATGATGTTACAGGACAAGGAATTTGGGCATCATCCCCCTTCCTCCAAGCAGCTCCCTTTCCTCTCCGTGGCTTCACAAATCACCACCCCCACAATATCAAAAGGAGCCCGAAAGCGAAACCCTGCCTGAATTAAAATCACAGTCACTTCAAATTAGCTCCACCTAGTAATTCTTGGCTTAAAAACTCCTGAATAACTGGAGCGGAAAGCTTCAACTCCTAAATAAATGGCCTGGATTTCAGGGGCACGAGCGCCCAGCTGCTCCGAGGGAGGTCAGCTGGAAGAAACACCATTACTATTTATAAGACACTTTCACCCCGGGGAGAGGGTGGTGAGCAGGATGGCTCACTAGGTGCTCTGAGAGGATTATTTTTCCCCTCTCAAGTCGTGCCACGCAAAATCCCAGCTCCCTATTAATAGCACCCAGACCGGTAAATAAGCTGTTGCTCGCAGCTGCTGTGAAAGGAGCCCACGAGGGTGCTTAGCTCAGCGATTTTTCCAGAAATCAAGTCACTGAGGGGGAGGAATGCTGTCAGGAAGAGGTGTGTCAGCTTGCCGAGAGGCACCACAAGCACAGGATGCCACGGGGCAGTCAGGGATGCTGTCCCACATCCTCTGCTGTGCTGTTTGATGGAGCATGTGGAGGGTTGAATAAACCAGCCAGCGCTGGCTGGAGGTGCTGCCTCACCTATCCCGTCTCAGGGACCAGCAGGGGTTTAATAAATGCAAAGGGTCAGATGTATAAATGTAATGCAGGGCTCAAAATCTGGAAGTCCTGGTGGTGGATGGGGGGAAAAAATGACCTTGAGTATCCGAGGGATGAAGGCAGCAGGTGCAGAGAGGTGGGAGAGGGAAGGGCAGTGCAAAGAGGGGAAGTCTGGCAGAAAAGGGGGAAAAAACCCTCTTTCTGTGAGAACAGATACTCATCTCTTACAGGGTCTACAGGCTGCAAACTTCTCCAAAACATCAGAGCCAAAGTCCCTCAATTCCCCCTTTTGTTCCACTGCTCCTCTAACACTGAACTCACCTAGTAACTCATCTTGAACAGTGGAATTAGGCTCTGGATGCATCCCACAATAAGAATCCCGGACTTAATTCCCCATCCCCTTTGGAAGAACCTACTGGTCACCGGCCAGCCTCCCCTGGCACCCTCCCCCCGGCATCAAAATGCCAGCACCAGCAGTAATTGCTCTGGCGAGCCCCAACTCTGACTAAGCCGTGATTCATCCTCCTCTTCTAATGTCTTCTTTTTATTTTTTTTTTTTTTCTCTCTAAAGGAAATTTGGAAGGAAAGGACAAGTCACGTTTTTGCCTACATTCAGTGCAACACGCATCATCTCCTCGGGACGTGGCTTGGGGATGCAGTGGGTGTGATTCCTGCTGGGATCTGAGTCGCACAGTCCAACCCTGCACCCAGGAACCGTTTTCATGGTTAGAATTTGGAAGTGGTGGCTGGGAGCTGTGTGTACATCACCCTGTGGATGCAACCTGTTAATGTCAGGACAGCTGGATCTGGCAGCAATTTCCGGTATGGCCTTGGTTTATCGTCCTGGAATATGGGCACAAATTTCACAGAATCAAAGAATGGTTTGGGTTGGAAGGGACCTTAAAGACCATCTCATTCCAACCCCCTGCCATGGGCAGGGACACCTTCCACGGGCAGGGACACCTTCCACTATCCCAGGTTACTCCAATCCCCACCCAGCCTGGACTTGAACATTTCCAGGGATGGAGCAGCCACAGCTTCTCTGGGCAACCTGTGCCAGGGCCTCACCACCCTCACAGTAAAAATCCATTCTTAACATCTAATCCAAGCCTACTCTCATCCAGTTTAAAGCCATTCCAAAGCATTCCCTAGCCTGGAAGAGAGGTTGCAAAAGTCAGGCAGCAGCCGCCCAAATTCTTGTCAGTGCATTAATGACGCTTTCTTGCAACAAAGAAGATTACTCCTCTGTGCTGACCGAGGGGTATTTATACAGTTTTTCAGAAAAGCAAAACAAAACAAAAATGATGAATTTTGCACTTGCAAGAAAAAAAAAAAAAAAAAAAGTGTGATACTGAAAAAGCCAAGAAAATTGTCTGCAATATTTTAGGGTATTGGAGACTTTCAGAAATGTCAAGAAGGAAAACAAGTGGTTGCCCTGTCCTCTCACCAGCTGGATGCTGAGCAGTTTTCACGGCTGATGCCTCTTTATTTGGAGGGATTCGTAAAAGAGCTGCTGAGGGTCAGGCTCCCGGTGATAAATGGCTGATTTTTATCAGCAAAGGCTGATAAAAATGTTTGGATTTGTAGAGGCAGCTGGAGTTCACGGTCCTTTGTGTCTGCAGGTTTCAGCCGCCTCCCTCGCCCTCACAGGTATTTCAATTACAGGAGTAAATAAACGAGGAGCGAAGTGCGACCTGTACCTGTATCACCGGGATATCACCGCTCCCTCCCTGCATCTCACCCTCATCCCGCCCAAGTCCTGATGCCCGGGGTGGGGGGACCACGATAAGCTCCTGTATTAATCCCTATAATGGGCCGGGGTGTTTCTTCCACGGAAAAGAGCTTTTTTTGTCTCCTCTCCTCTTATCAAGTTGTGCTTTCCTTCCTCATTTCTTGGCTTTCACCGCCCTGCCCTTGTAAGTCTCACACGCCTTTTCCTCCTCAACAGGGTCAAACCTGCAGCATCAGCCCTGGCTGCTGCAACAGAAATGGGGCAAAGCCATTGCTTCACGACATTATTTGCAGATAGGGTTTCCTGCCGGGATTACAGGACGCTGCTCAGCACTGGACTAACTGTCCCCTACCCTGAAATCATCAATCCCGGTTGACAAATCTTGGGTGTGCAAGCGGGAGGGCTGAGCCCTGCCCGGGTGCAGGATCCAGGCAGGACAGGGAACATCGTGTGCTCGGGGCTGCCCCAGAGCTGTTCCTCCTTTCCCCCGCCAGGGCAGACATTCGTTCCTCTGTCCGGGCACAAGCCGTCCAGATTTTGAGTCCAGTGCTCTCTCCAGTCGCACCTGATGTGCTCATCAAACATCTTCCTTCCCCGACTGCGAGAAGCTGAGCTCATTGCACACGACAGCCGAGCACTGAGATTCCAGAGGAGCAAGGGTCGGGCTGCCACACTCCTGCCTGAGGGTGCAGCTTTTCCTGAAAATAGCCACAAGCGGAGAAGGGAAAACTCAGAAGGGTGCAGACTCTGAGAAACAAGTGCTGAGCCCCAGAGGGGGAAATCCCGGCAGAGGCGCAGGGCATTGCTCACCCCACGGTATCAGCCCCGGTCAAACATCGCGCCCAGAGCTGATCTTGCTTTTCCTGGCAGCCAAGGGGCAGGAAAAGCCAGGAAGGGGTTGCAGAAATGCAGAATTCAGCCACGTTCAGCCGATTCCCCGGGACTTTCTTGGTTTTGCTCAGCCCTCTACACTGAGCTCCCCACGTGTTGTCGCCGTCACACTCGGTGCAACGCAGAAATTCTTTCAGGGACGGTAAATTCTGCCTGAAGTCAGCCCCTGTCGTGCTATGTCACCAGCCTTGATAAAAGCAAATTTATTTTTTTAACTTCTTTTAATTCAGAGCCCTTCAAGCAGGAGGACAAGGGTTCGAACTTTGTCTCTTTTGAGTTGTCAGATTTGTGCCTAAACTAGAGCTGTTATAGTCTCGTGAGCTACAGGTATATAAGAAAGGAAATGGAAGACTTGCAAATGCATCACCCAGCTGTGAAAAATGTGGGGAAGAAGGAAGGATGAGAACCTGGATTCAACCTCAATTCACCAAATTAAAGGCAAAATCATTCAAGATTCCCTCCACTGTGCCCAGAGAGAGGTGGGTGCCTCCAAGTGTGCCC
Source organism: Cephalopterus ornatus (assembly GCA_013396775.1). NCBI lineage: Eukaryota > Metazoa > Chordata > Aves > Passeriformes > Cotingidae > Cephalopterus > Cephalopterus ornatus. The sequence goes on from VZRE01006802.1 coordinate 783,436, forward strand.
AGGTGTTTGAGGGTCCTTTGGAAGACCCAGTAAAGCTCAAGGCCAGAGCTGGTGAGGTGTATGACCCTGAAGGAGCCTCCCAAACCAATGTTAATATTTAAAATCCCAGTTTCATCTGTAATTTTTTTTAGAATTACATTCTGTAGTTCTCAGAAAAATACAATTTGAAAAAAAAAAACACGTTCTGAAGCTGCAATATCCTTTGAAGCAGGGACATTTCTCAACGCTCAGAAATGGGTCCCAGAGGGTTGAGCAATGTCCTGTGAAAGTTCCCAATCTTACAATACTAGTGCAAAGCAAAACTCACCCCATAAATGGGCTAAATTATAGACATAATTGACTCCACAGGTTGCATAGAGGGTAGATTTAGGTTAGATATTAGGAAGAAATCCTTTATTGTGAGGGAGTGAGGCCCTGGCACAGGCTGCCCAGAGAAGCTGTGGATGTCCCATCCCTGAAAGTATCCAAGGCCAGATTGGATGAGCTTTGGAGCAACCTGGTCTGGTGGAAGGTGTCCCTGCCCATGGCAGGGGTTGGAATGAGATGATTTTTAAGGTCCGTTCCAACCCAAAGCATTCTGTGATTCTGTGAAATATGGTGCTTAAAAGTGGTTAGAGGATAATCATACAGTAAGATGTCTCAGCAATCTAATACTAGTTCCCCTTGCAATGAAATCTGGCTGCAAAATTTCAGGTTTGGTCCCAACAGAAAGGGTCGAAGGGTGCAGTTCAGTCACAGAGCCAAATTTCATGCTTTGGCACCATCAGAACCTCTGAGAAGACAATATTCACATTAGCCTGACACTGGGTTGTGCCTCCTACTCCCAGGTACTTTCAGTTACACGAAAGGAACACTTCCCTCTTTGCCCTGTGATTTTTAAGGTGTGAAATTCCCCACTGAACGTCCTGGGATTTATTCAGGGTGTAAATCCACAGGATGTTGAACTTGACTTCAGGTTACCTCATCCCTAATCAAGATGCCACAACCACCTGTGACAAGGCACTGATCCAGCACAAAAATCCTGCTGCTTTGAGAGGAAAGTGTGTTTGCAGGGTTACTCTGTGCCAGCTGCCAGATTAAATATTGCACATCATAACTTGGCATGTGTTACCACAGTGCCTTCTCTGGGCAAATCAGCAGAAATACAGCCACTTGCTCACACCTGAACCAGACCTAATTTAGGACTGTCGTGGTTTAACCCCGGCTGGAAGCTCAGACCCACACAGCCTGCAGAAGCTCACTCCTGGCAGTGGGATGGGGGAGAGAAATGAAGGGCAAAAGCGAGAAAACTCGCGGGTTGAGGTGCAGCTCAATAGGTAAAGTGAAAGCCATGTGCACAAGCAAAGCAAAATGAGGATTTCATTCCCCACTTCCCACAGGTGTCCGGTGAACACAGGTGTCCCCTTTGGAACACAGGTGTCCCCTGGAAAGCAGGGCTCCATCACGTGTAATGGTGACTTGGGCAGACAAATGCCATCACTCTGAACATCCCCTCTTTCCTCCTCATCCCCCCAGCTTTATGTGCTAAGCATGACGCCGTATGGTCTGGAATATTCCTGGGCTCAGTTGGGGTCAGGTCTCTAGGCTGTGTCCCCTCCCAGCTCCTTGTCCCCCACGACCTCCTCACCGGTGAGGTGAGGTGAGGAGCAGAAGGGCCTTGACACTGTGCAAACCCTGCTGAGCAATAACAAAAACATCTCTGTATTATCCACGCTGTTTTCGTCACAAATCCTAAACATAGCACCACAGCAGCTACTATGAAGAAAATTAACCTATCCTAACCCAAACCAGCAAAAACAGTGCTGCGAAGTGATGCAGCATGTTGAGGATCTGATGGGAAAAATACAGAATTCCAGCCCTCCTCTAATCAGAGATTGCTACTGGGATTATTTTCATGGAGGTGTCTAAAGGTTGTGTTCAAGAAGAACTTTATTCCCAGCCCAGTGATACAATTGGGATGCAGCTCTCCAGGTCTCCTTCCTGCAGGGGCTCAGTGATGGATGTGAAACCCCCTCCATGGATGAGTCTGTTCAACCCATTTAGAGTAGAAAATGATCACCCTCTGACAATCTCAGCCTGTCATTATCCCATGGACTTTGCTATTGAACTGTTTCCTAACATCTCATTACCACCCACCTTTCATTAAGACCTGGATCGTTATCTCATCGTTACAGGTTATTAAATCAAACAATGGCAAAGGCTGTGGCCTTTCTGGGGCTGACTCACCTCATGAGGTAACAAGCCCAGGCCAGTGACAACCTCAGCATTGCCATGGTGACCGAGAAGCTCCTAAAAACCTTGTAGGCAATGACGTGGTGAAGCCAGATATCCTAGAGATGCTGGATAATCTCTTCAAAGTAATGCAAAAAAATACAACATGAAGCTCTGGGGGAGAAAATATGGTGGTTTGTATTGCTGCTGATCAAGGAGGACGTGCTTGTAGGCAGCAGCGTGCACCAGATTAATCATAGCCTGGGAAAAAGGGTAATTTTTTATCTCTGCTCTCAACCCCCGCTGATATCAGTTTGGCTCCTGATACAGCGGCTTTTGAAGCAGCATCCCAGGAGGATCTGCACTGCCTGGGAGGCTCAGATGAAAAGGTTTCCTGAGGGATCTTGAGCAAGGAGGAGACGCTGAAGCTGTTCTGCCTCCATCCACCTCTAAGCTGTGGGTAGTATTTGGGAAGGATTTGTGTCACTTTGGGTGTCTACAAGGTGGTCAGCTTTGACTTCTACCATCTGTAGAGAGAAATGGGCACTCCCAGAGCAATTCCCTTGTCCTGCTGTGGGTATTGATTGTAAACCAGGATGAGATGTGTCCTGGAGGAGTTTGTATCCTGTGCACACAGAGAGACACCCCAGTGCTCTCTATGTCCAAAACCAATGCACACCTCAGTGCTCTCCAGCACAAGGTGACCCAAAACTCAACTCCTTGTTCAATCCAGAGTCCCATGTAGGGAGGAAGGGTGAAGCTTTGACGAGGAGTCGCATTTCGAAACCGCGTACGTGCTGAGCATCTTCCCACCCACACCCTCCTGAGCATGTCTGCCATATCCACAACCTGCTTGTCCCTGCTTCTTCACAGGGCTGGAATGATACAGGTTGCTCAAGAGTGCCCTACACACCCCAAGTCTGGCCAAGAAGAACCACTTTTGGGACCAACACCACTGCTGGAGATGAGCCTCCCCAAGGGTTCCCCTCTCCGTTGAGCTGATGGAAACCACAAGGCATCCAGAGGTCTAAGTGTCCCACTTTTCCAGAGCGTTGCCATGTGCTTTTAAACTTGAGACCTGCAGGCACTGCTTTTAGGAGATCTGGGAAAGACAACTAAGAGGGAAACTGTGTGGTCAATGGGCTGAAATATAGAATAGTAAGGTCCAGTTGAGTTTCCATATCTTTTGCTGGAGCTCCTTACACTCAAACCCTCTCCCAGGTAACCTCCAATTTCCTAACAACTCTCCTAACCAATTTTTGGACCCAAATCACTGGAATCAGATCACATAGATTGCTGGAATGCAGAAGTTAAACAATCAGATTTCCTCATAAGGGTTTTCTTAAAATTTTTCCACTTGTAGAGCAAAGATTTTAATGTGTTTAATTCCTAGCAGATGTTTTTAATTTGTGTGTTTCATTTATTTTTTTCTATGCCATGGAGACCTGGCTGGGAAAAAAAAAAGGCTAAAATTGTAAAAAAAAATCTACAGAATTTGTTTCTTATTTCCCTAATATTTTCCAATCAGACACGAAAAATATTAACGGGAAATTTCTCTGGAATTTTTGGGCAAGCTGAAACAATATCGGGAGATTGCTGCCAACATATTTTCTCAAATGCATTTATATTTTCCAACTCACAACGACAAACTGTTAACAGCTCCTTGGCGGGGAAAAAAAAAATTAAAAAAAAATTGAGCCGAATGTTTAAATTTCTGCCCTGGAGTTTATCATACACTAGCAAACCAGTGTCTGGGTGCCTGGCGAGGATCATGGGGGAGGATGTTGTGCTTCAGAACACTTGGGAGGGCCTCAGTTTTCTCCCAAAACAACTGTGTTACTTGAGCTGAGAGACAGAGCCAGGAGGGGATGGCACAGGTGGAAGCACATGTTGGCCATTGACTTGTCCCCACTGAAGAATGATGGAGAAGGGGGGAAACGACTTCTATTGTGTCTGCTTCAGTATTTCCAGCAGCACCATTCAATAGGGAATCACAGAATGGTTTGGATTGGAAGGGACCTTAAAGATCACCTCGTTCCAACCCCCCTGCCACAGGGCATCCACCTTCCACTAGACCAGTTTGCTCAGAGCCCCATCCAACCTGGCCTTGAACACTTCCAAGGATGGAGCATCTGCAGCTTCTCTGGGCAACCTGCGCCAGCACAAACTCTGTGCCACAAATAGGGTTCCAACTTCTATTTCTCGCTCCTTGACATCCAAACAAATGACGCCAGGAGACGTGGGCTCCCGCCAGGAGTTCATCCCCACCTGCTCCTCTGCACTGCTCCGATGTGTCCGTGCGTTCCCGCACCTTCCCCGTGCTGATGCCTGTGTTCGATGGCACGGTCAGAGCCAGGGTTTCACATTTCCCAGCCCAGCTGTTTACCCTGCACTCAGCCTGAATGAAAACAACTGCTAGAGAGCAGCCTGAGTCAACAGGAGATCTGACGGCCACCCGACTCCCAGGCAGATTTTCCTGCCAACTTCTCAATAAAAAGAGCTGGGCTCGGGCTCAAGGCACGACCTTGCTTTGCTTCACGTTGTGCACTTATTACCCAGGTTTGGATAGTCCCAGGCACCTTAATGATGGGCACCTCTCTCCCACTGCTGGGTGGGTGAAGGTGCTTGTGATGCCTCGTGGATCAGATGGATAGTTTGGCTGAGCCAACGGGAGTTACAGTCTGCCCCCAAGGAGGTTTGTATGGCAGAGCCCAGAGCATTTCCCAAACCTGCCAGCTACGCAACAGCAAGGCCATGCCACAGTTGTGGCTAAAGGGGATCCCACCAGCATGGCTTTGGGGTGAAGACAGGGGTGGCCAGAGGATCACAACAGCTGCAATACCATATCTTCAGGAGCATGGATGCCTTGCATGTCCCCTCCCTGTCCTGCCTTAAACACTGGAGCTCATCCCAGAGCTGACCAGCTAAATACCCCTGAAAACCCATCCCATGCAGGGTCAAACCAGCCCTCCATGGCTGAACAAGCCCTGCTCCCTTGGACACGTGCAGAGGCACACGCAACCACCTCAATCCCTGGCAGCCTGTGCCACCACTGCCTTCAGATGCTGCTCAAAAATCTGGTCCTTTTGCATTCAGACAGAGTCAGTCATCGACAGAACAGGGTGACTAAGACTCAGGGCTGGCACACACCAACCTCATCCCACGTTGCCTGGTCTTGTCTTGCTTGCAGCAGGGCCATTATCTGCTGAGGCCACCCAACCCCATTGCTGCAAGCACGGCGTGGCAGGACATCCAAAGCCAAGAAAAGGCAGCCTCAGGTCCTCCAAAATTTGGGCTAGTAAAGCCATAACCAAAAAGAAACTCTTCCCACCCTCATGTCTTCCCCCTAGTTGCTGCCATTGCAACAGCCATAAATGATTTAGTGGTTTATTAACTTGCTCTTCCATTTATGGTGTTTGACTTGGTCAGTTCTGAGCAGCTCAGCTGCACCCAAAAACTATGAAGAGGAGAAAAAAAGGGAAGGGGAAACATGGCAGCAAAAAGAGGTGATTTCATGTTTAAGAGAAACAAAGGCCTTGCTGACTGTGTTCCCCTGCGCACATGTTCTTCACAGCTGGCAGGAGGTAGAAATCCATTCCCTGCCTTTGGCAAATCCACCTTGGATAAACAAATAAACACAAAAATCACTGCTGGCAGGTGCCTCTTCTGTCTCGACTCATCCTGGTCAGGTTGGTTCAACAACATGAAGATTTCGCTGGCAAAGCTACTTCTGAGTCCCTTTTCCCACCTCAAAGCCTTGTCCTCAGCTGTGAATGACGGCATCCAGCTCTCCAGCTGGGAAATGGACCCAAGCTGGAAAAAAAAAAGCCAAACCAGCTTCTTATTTTTTAACTTTTTTGTTTGTTTGTTTATTTTGTGGTTTTTGTTTTGTTCTGTTTTTGTGGGGTTTTTTGTTTGTTGGTTTTGGGTTTTTTGTTGTTTTTTTGTTTTGTTTTGTTTCAGGAGCACAGATCCATCCCTGGGGAACTGGTGTTGGCACAAAGGGGACACCATCCCACATTCCTGGGAGTGGAGAGGCTTTATCAGGCTGCCCAGGCCCAAATCACGGCTCCAGCTACATCTTATTGTTCCTGTTAGAAATCCCTTGCTAATAAGGAGGATTTCTAAGAAAATCGGTGAGCAGGAAAAAAAACCCCACAAGCCAAATCCTCAAATTTCTGCACCAGCCTCGAAGTCCCCACCTTCAAGCGAATGAGCAAGACCCAGTGCAACCCATCCTCCTGCTTGCCCCCCTGCAGAAGCAGCCGGAGCATTTTGGGTCTGGAGAGACCGAAACTGGGAAGTCCCATCCCTCCTGGGGGGCGTCACATCCCTCCTTGGGGCGTCACATCCCTCCTTGGGGTGTCACATCCCTCCTTGGTTCTTGTGGCTGGATCTGCAGCAGGAGACAAGACACCCAGTTTTTCTCCCACTACCACCGGGAGAAAAACACCTCCCATCCCGGTGGTTTACCCCTGTTGTTTATCCTGCTCAGCTGTTCTCCGGGCTTCCTGGAAATAGCTGGAAAGCCCAGCAGCACCTCGGCGCTGCTCATGCTCCTTTCGCATGTCTTGGAGGAGGTGCAGCTGCTGGGAGAGCCGTGGCAGCGCTGGGTGACAGCCAGATCAGGAAAGCAGAGCCCGGCAGTGTTTCCTCCCTGCTCCCTGTGTGCATGCGAACGGGGCATGGACAGCCCGTGTGGCTTCCCAGAGCTGGCACGTGCTCCAGCAGCCCGGTGTCCCCGTCCCTCTCTTGCGTGCCAGCAGCCCGGGCAGGGCCAATAAAATGACAAATAAATGGGTAAACAAGTTCACCGTGCTGCCCTGGGAAAGGCTGTCCCTGCGTCAGGTCGGACAAACAAGCTCCAGAGGCGGCCAAGGTGTCAGGGAGAGGAATAAATCAGCTTGGCTGAAGGGATGCAGGCAATTTAACACCAGCCCTGCCATGTTTACTCAAAGGGGAGCCCAAAGTGGGGCTGGGTCTGTGTAAAGACGCACCAGCACCTCCTTTTCCCAGTGGATTTATCATCACTCCTTCCCCAGCCCTGAAGCAGCATCGTTTCTCCCCAAACCATTTCACATTTGTCTGTCTCAGCTTTCCCACTCTGCCCTCTAATAATGTTTTCTAGGGCTGAGCAAAGCTTTCCTTGATTTCCAACCCAAATCAACATCTCTCCAGGTGGGGTTTTAACACCCTGCTCCTGCCTCCATGGGTTGATTTGGGAGCTCCATGCTGCACTACAATGAGATCTGGTCCAGTAACACACACCAAAATATACCTACACAGGACACACACCTAAGGATGCTCTGGCACAGCCAGATTTTGTGCAGAGAGAGCTGGATCTGTGGATAACAGCAGCTAAAGCCACAGTAGAAGTGGCCTCCAGCCCATCTCTGCAATCTCCTGTGCCTCAGTTTCCCCTGCTTCAAGGGACAAAGGTGGAAACTATCCAATGAGGAGTGAAGGACTGGGGAAAGAGAGAACAAAAAAGTCTCAGCAGCCAATCTGAAGAAACAGCATGATGTCCCTGGGGATAATATAATGATAATAATAATAATAACAATAACAATAACCAAAAGGAAAGCCCAATTTCAGGGTGTTTTAGCAAGAGGTTTTTATAGGAAATGAAGAATGTTGGGTTTTCTGGCCCAGACAGTGCTGGCTCCTTAGCACCAGGGAAAGTTACATCTTACTCCAAGCCCTGTGCCTTTGGGAAGAGGTTTAATCTGGGATGGGACATGATGAGCAACACCAAGGAGATGTTTTCAAAATGGGATATATGATAGAGCACAAAATGAGAGCGATTTTGTGCTCCAGGAAGGAGAAAACTGGGGAATAGCTCTCAGCCTGAAAAAAAATGATACAGAGAAAATAATATCTGCTCCTTAGAGCAAAGAATACTTAAGGTACATATTAGGAAATGTTGCCCAGGTATTAGGGGAAACCTAATATCTCTTGCCAGGACAAGGAATTCCCCAGGAAAATACACCAGGGAAATCTGAAGCTGATTGTGTGGGTTTGATCTTGACTCCCAGCTGGGGCCTGTCCTCCATCCTCTTTTTTTTTTTTTGTTTGTTNTAAAATGAGGCTCTGAAGGGGGTAAAGCAAAGCAGATGCCCCACAGAGACGTGTGTGCCTGTGTGTGCGTGTGTGCAGGCACGCAGCAGGAAAACAGGGATCACACCTTGCTGGCTGCTAGGTTTGGAAATCCTCCCACGTCCCTCCGTGAAAGACCCGTGGTCATCTGATTTAAAGCCTTTGGAGTTGTTTTATGCCGAGATTAATTTCCCCATCGTGGAGGGCGTGTTAGGGAAGGGTTTGGCAGCTGCTCTGCCAGCGTGGGCTCGTGGTGGCACAGGGATGGTGGGATGCCAGGTGGAAAAGTGGCCTGGGGGCTGTTGGTGGTGTGATCCGAGCACTGGGGTGAAGCCCAAGCCCACTCTGGGTGTCTTTCCCACGTGACAAGGCCGCTGAGCCTGGTTTTCAGCTGGTGGATGGATTAAAGGCGCCAGGGTCACGCCAGCGCCTGTTCACCATGTAAATACCGCAATGGAGAGTCCTTCTCCATCCCTGCAGAGGGAGGCAGGACTCCAAAAGGAGGGTTTTTCCTCAAGGTGGGATGCTGGCCCTGGCAAGGCAGGTTGTAGGCGCGTCTGCCTGCTCCCAGCTTAGGAGATGAGGATATGCTATCAGCGACTGCATCTCTGCGTGGTTTAGTTCACAGACTCAGGAAGTCTGAGAGGTGGTAACAACACGTATCTCCCCACCAGATGGTTTCTGTGGAGCGACTGGAGCGCAGAGCGGGTCCCAGTTCACCCACTGAACCTCGAGGGAGCTGCACACCCCTTGTGAGCCTCCCACAACAGCTTCTGGTGGAGCGGTGGTTCCACCTGCAGCTGGTGGCAGCAAAGGTTGTCCCACCTCCCCACCACAGCCTGGCATGTCCTGCCCTGCATCAGCACCACGACAGGTGGTGGGCTTTGCTGCTTGGTTGTGCACAACCCCATCAGCACCAACGGGAACACAACCCCTGGGCGTGGTGAATCCTTAAATCCACTAAAAACTCTCCACGGCCGGTCATAAAAGCTAAAGGAAGTGCAACGTCCAAGAGGCAGTGGAGAGGTTGCACTCACTGAGTGCTTTCTTGGAGCTTCAGGGAGCAGGGAGGTGCTGGAAGGGGTTGGGGGGTGGGGACAGACACCTGCTGCTTTGGGCTGTTTACTCCTCTTTGGCTCAAGGGGCCAGTGAGGTGAAAGGGGATGAAATAAAACCAAGAGCCAGAAGGAAAATGCCATGGCAAGAAACACTGGCCAGGGGCAAAGCAGGACACGAGGGGATTTCCAGCCTTCCAGGAAAGGTGTTCGTTGAAAACAAGGTGCTGGTTTGACTCAGGCACGAGCTGGTGAGTCAGGAGAGCCGGGGCCAGTTCTGCCACATGTTTCCTCCCTGCCCTTTGAGCAGACACCCACGCTGTCACTGTCACCAGGACAGCCCCCACGGGGAGCTGCAGCAGCCAGGACCCCCCTCAAGTAGCTCCTGACTCCACACTCGGCTTCTCTGCATCGTGTGCTTCGCCCATCGGTGCTCATAAATCCTCCCTGGTGTCTCTGACGGGAAATGCTGGATTAAAAGGTTTTTCAGGGTTGCCAAAAAAACACGACAGCGAGAAGTGGCGTGACCGGCAAAGGCAGCAGCATGTGGGTTTGCAGGGCATTGCCAGCAAGCCAGAAGGCATCCCAAAGTGACAGAATTATCCCTTTCATTACCGAAAAGAGCTGCAGAAAGGCAATTCACCACCCTTAGCTGTAACCACTCTGCAAAAGCAGAGAGTTTCCCATCAGAGGCTGTTATAATCTGACTCACTGCAGGAGCTGTGATAGCGAGGAAGCGCTCTGCAGAGAAGGGAACAGGTAGTAGGAATAACAACATCGGGATGTGGCACAGTCCTGCCCTTTCCCTTCGTGCTCACGGGCAAAAGGCACCTCTGCTCCTGCTAACAAGAGCCTCCTTGATCTCAGCAAGCAGAAATGAGACCAGGAGATGTCGTAACTTCTGCTAACAGAAAATAAAAAGGGTTCATAAAGAGCAGTATTGTTACAGTAACCAGCCTGTCCTCCTGCTCCTCCCACAACGTGTCTGGAAATCTTAGTGCTTGGTGGCAGGAATCACCTCCGGAATGTCATTCCACACCAGGCCCTTTCTCCTGCCAAAACAAACTCCATTATCAGTTTCCCTGCTGTATAATAACTTCTGCCACCTTTGAATACAAGCTGCTTGCAGGAGATCACAGAATCACAGAAAGGTTTGGGTTGGAAGAGATCTTAAAGATCGTGTAGTTCCAACCCCCTGCCATGGGCATGAACACCTTCCACTAGACCAGGTTGGTCTAAGCCCCATCCAACCTGGCTCTGAACACTTCCAGGGATGGAGCAGCCACAACTGCACTTTCATGAGAATTTTTTAGGCTGAGGGAATCAGTCCTTATGGAGGTAGGGATGTGGGGAGGAAGGACCCTGGGAAAATTAGGGATGGTTTTCAAACCCGCTGCTCCCCTCTGCATGGTGGGCTCTCAGATCCTCCAGCCCCTTGCTAGCCATGAGGTTGTGCTCATCTCAGCTACATGTTGCCACCTTGGAGACAAGTTTCCAGCTCTCCTTGTGGTCAGTGGCCATGGAGAAGTTGCCACTGAGGCCACTGAGCACCTCCTCTGGGATCTGACCAAACATTGCCTCCTGGTGGGACTGGGATTCCTGGCTCACATTGTACACCTCACTCCAGAGGCTTAAGGAAGGTGAGACCCCTCTCACCCCATGTGACGTTTGTGAGGACACCCACTAGATTGTTCTCAGCCTGAGGAGAGATGTTTAATCCAACTCATGCGTGCAGCAACCACGAGGTACCACTGGCTTTCCATTGCCAGCGCAGCAGATGACGGACAGAGTTCAGGTTTCAGCCACAGACCCTTCAGGAGATCCCTGGCCCCCTCTGCTTGTGCTTTTTTCCAACATCCCTCCATCTCTTGCCTCTGCAAGCTGTGGCTGCTCCTCCAGATGCTGCTCAGGACCCCAGCCCTGGTCCACCATGCCCAAGACTCTTCTAATCCCCACCCTGCTGTGAGTTCTTGTCTACCCTGCAGAGTGCTCAGCACAGTTGGCTGCAGCCGTCCAAGCTGACTCTGCTTGTGGTTGTACTGGTGTTGCACAACCACAGCCAGTGTCCATGCTGGCAGAGCCCCTTTGCAGAAACACAGTGTTCACCATCACCTCTCCAAACCACAGCCTTCATCCACCCAGGCCCAACTCTGACACCAGCACGATCCTCCTTGGCAGTCCCAGAGAAGACCATCAGCAGCCAAAATGAACACCAACCACTCCAGAATCTGCCCCCTCCTGAGTCCTGAGTCCTGTCTCTTGCCCAGTTCAAGCTATTCAACACCATTCATAAGTAAATAAAATTCCAGCAGTGACATGCCCTGGTGACCCGCAATCCAAACAGCGTCCAGTCTCCATCCAACAGCTTGAAGTCATCCTACACCTTTACATATACCCATAAATGATATATTCACAGCGTCACACGTTTTGTTTCCACTTCAAAGCACTCGCACCAGGCATCTGTCATGCCCTTGGCAGCTTGACAGTGGCTATACCCAAACCCTGGGGAGCCAGACCCGGGTTGAGGCAACCTCTGGTATCAATCCAGGCTGGGGGATGAAGGGATTGGGAGCAGCCCTGCTGAGAAGGACTCGGGGGTGCTGGTGGATGAGGGGCTGGGCATGCCCCATCCATGTGCTCTGTGTCCTGGGCTCATCCCACAGTGTGGGCAGCAGGTGAGGGGGGGATTCTGCCCCTCCACTCCACCCTCATGGACCCCACCTGGAACACTGTGTCCAGCTCTAGGGCCCTCAACATAAGAAGGATGTGGAGCTGCTGGAGCAAGTCCAGAGGAGGCCACAGAGATGCTGAGGGCTGATGCACCTCTGCTCTGGAGACAGGCTGAGAAGGCTGGAGTTGTTCAGCCTGGAGAAGGGAAGGCTCCTGGGAGACCTTAGAACCTCTTCCAGTTTCTAAAGGGAACCTATAAGTAAGATTTTTTAGCATGATCTGTTGCAGTAGGACAAAGAGTGATGGTTCTAAAGTGAAGGAGGATTTAGATTAGATATAAGGAAGAAATCTCTTACAATGAGAGGTGCTGGATGCCCTATCCCTGAAAGTGTTCAACACCAGGTTGGATTGGACTTGAAGAAGCCTCATCAAGTACAAGATGTCCTTGCCCTGGCAGGGGGTTTGGAACGAGGTGATCCTTTATGTCCTTTCCAACCCACGCTGTTCTGTGCTTTTATGATCATGTTTTCGATCTCTGCTCAGTCTTATCTCCAACTCTTTTCCAGCCAGCAAGGAAACCACGGTTTCATTTGTCCTCTGACAGATGACAAATGTCCTGCTGGCAATATCCTGGCAGCTTATCACCTGCACACTCCCAGGCTTCCTCGCGCCAGCTGCAGTAATTAAATCAGATTTTTCAGGAAGGGTATTTTGGCTGAAAACTCCCAACACCCCCTGCCAGCAGAGCTGCAGCCCTGGATGGGCCTTTGCCAGGGTAAAGGCACTGTTTGGGGATCAGGACTTTCCCCACTTTTTCTCCAGTTGATGCAGTGATGCTGGAAGAAATTAATTCCTGCCCTAAGCTCATTCCTTCTGCTGTACTTGGGCATCCCTGCTAGAAATACCTTTCTTTAATATCTGAAAATGCCAAATAGCTTGAGATGGGCAAATGGCAACTGTTGAACAGACATGAAGTGCAGATCCTGGGGCAATGCCACTGGCTACGATGCCGGAGGAGAAAGGAGGCAACAGAGCCAAGGCAACCAGTATTTTCCACAAACTTGTTGGGAAGACCCAGAATAGTGATGCCAAAGCTGCAAGCAGTGAGAAACTGGCAGAGATAGGGGTGGAGTTTGCATTTTACTCTTCAGGATACTCCATTTTCACATGCAGGGGTGTGCAAAGACAGCTTAGAGCCTCCAGAATGTTCATCTCAAAGCCTCCCTGTGCCTCAAGCTACCTGGGGTGTGCAGAGCAGCAGCCCTTAGGCAAAGCCTCCTCTTTGCGCCCCGGATCCAGGTGGCAGTGAGCAAGGCTTGGGGTCAGACACTGTTCCCAAAAGGTTCCCAAAGGAAAGGTTCAACCTCCTCGCCAATCTACCTGGAGTCCCGTTTTCCTGTGGGAGAATCAAGCACACAGCCTGACTCCAACCCGGCCCAGGCCACCACCTTCAGCAAGGATTTTTATGCACCAACTTGAGCTACAAGAAAAATATCTCTATGCTCAACTCTCCTGCCAACTAAGGATGTGCACAGCTGGCTCTGGGCAGCTTTTGAAGGGCAGCCAGAAGTCCATGCTCTCCATAACCCTCCCGCCTGGTGGCTTACAGATGTGCCCATGGGAAGCCCGGGCAGCCCAGACACAGCCCCTGAGCAGTGCTCCAGGCAGGGCTGGGGACATGGAGTGCCATCAGCCCAAGGGGATGCTCTGAGCTTGGGTTACAAGCTGCAGCCAGGTCACAGACAGCCTCTACAAGCATTGCCAGGGCCAAACTCACACGGGTCTGTTCTAGGCTGAGTCTTATAGTCTTTGTGAGAAAAGGGGTCCTCAGAGGGTCTCCAACGTGAGCTGAGAGCGCACATAGACTCACTTAGAATGCAAAAACCCTCCAAGATCATCAAATCCCACCGTTAATCCAGCACTGCCAAGTCCACCACTAAACCACGCCCCTAAGTGCCGCATCTGCATGTCTTTTAAAACCCTCCAGGGATAGTGACTCCATCACTGCCCCGGGCAGCCTGTTCCAGGGCTTGACAACCCTTGTGGGGAGGAAATTTTTCCTAAAATACACAAACAACGGACAAACACCATCCAGCCTGGCCTTCCTGCCACCTTGGACTTTCTGGAGCTGCAAGCTGATGCACGGAGCTGCCGCCAGCTGCGCTGGCATTTCAAGGTTGACCTCTAGAGGAAGTTTGTAGACAAGCCACGGCTGCGAGGGCGACACAACAGCTGCAGAACCGAATTGCCAAGGACTTGAAGGTTAGCTGTGCCTCAGGTGTCCAGCAGCGATGACAGGCACAGCACGGTCCCTCAGCGAACATCTCCTCCCCAGTTCATGGTGTGCTGGGCAGGACCGCATGGAAAAGCATCAATTACTGAAAAGCCACCGTGTGTTCCCGAGTGATGGAGATCTGCCTGTCATTTCTATCACTGGGATCCCCGCTGAAGCTGCAGCGGGGCCACGGGACCTGCCCTCCAACATGGGAAGGTCCCCCCCATCTTTCCGTGCTCCCCGCCGAGGGTTCAGCGCTTCTAAAGCCTGACAAGCTCTGCTTTCCTCCCACCGCCCACATCCCAGCATCTCTCCTTCTGCTCTAAATTAGTCCGTTTATCACCTAAAATTAAATCAAGACCCGCAGTCTGCTGCGCTGTCAAGATGCGAGGGTGTGAACCACATCACGCTTCGCTGAGCCTTAAAAGGCGACAGAAATCTCCGCGCCCGAGATAAAGGTTCTGTGAACATCACTGCGGGCAAACTGCCGCACACCCAAAACATCCTCCCCGGCGCAGGCAGAGGTGAGAAAAACAAATCCAGCCCTCTCTCCGCAATTTTCGCTCCCTCCCTGCTGCCCTTTGATGTCATGCCAGCCTCAGGGTGTGACACCTCTGCAGTGTCCCCCCTGCCGCCTCCCCGCCAGCCCCAGCACGGCACTGGCTCTCCAATGGTCCAGGGACACTGATCCGCTCTGGCAAAGCACCTGTGTAGGATCTGAGCAGCACCTTCTCCCTGTGTCCTTGCCCATCCCAACTTAACTCTGCTTCCCTGGCTTTTCTGTCTCCTGGAGAAGAGTTTTTCCCCTCCGTTTCTCCTCCCAATAGAGCTGCCAGGATAAGGGACCACCACAAGCATCCCTCCCTGTGCCTCCAGCATGCCCACACATCCCTCCGGGATGAGGAGGAGGTGACATCAAAGGTCTCTCCTTCACAGCAGCCCGGAAGGAATGTAAAACTCATCCGTAGCCCCGTGGGGCAGCACAGGAGCACCCACCAAGGTTTCAGGTCGCATAATTGGGTCCTTCTTGCCCACGGTGCCAAGACAGGGGCTGGCAAGGGAGAGGTTTCTGTCAGCTGCTGGGATGGAGTTTTGGGGAAAAGAGATGGTTTGGGGAGCAGCTCGGAGAGCACAACGGTGTGAAAGAGGCTCGCCCAGGTGAGGTAACTTTCTGAAAAGCCATTTACCTCCTGGGCTCCCAGCCCCTTCGCTGAGCACCTCCCAAGGACACAAATGCACGCAGCTTGCCAGTTCTCAGCCTGCATCGCCCCAAAACAGCCCCCGGGCAGCAACCCCTGCCCAGAACAGTCCCACGCGTCCTTTTGTCCTCAGCCCTTGCACGACCCGGAGCACCTTGCACCACCCCGTTTGTCCCCACGGGCGAAAAACCCCACAGCTCAGGGAAGGCGGAGGGGGAACAGTTGCCCTTTGCAGGCTGCACAGAAACACACCCCCCAAACACAGCACCGAGGGGTGTCCCCCATCCTCCCCCCGAAAGCCAGCGGTGCGGCAAAGCCCGGTGCTCCCAGCTGCCATCCCTGCCGGGACACGGACCCCAACCCCAGCTCTGGACACCCAGGTCCTCCCTCCGCTCCGGGGGAGCATCGTG
>VZRE01006802.1:799450-821263 GCA_013396775.1 Cephalopterus ornatus
CGCTCGGACGCCTGGCTTCCGGGGCCGCGGACGCCTTCTCTTATATATATATATATATATATATATATTAAAAAATATATATTTCTTCTGTATCTGTTTTCTTCCTTCCTCCTCTTTCTTCTCTTAGAAGGAAACGGACATATTTGGGCAAAGCCCGGCAGAAACCCGCGTCATTCGGAGGGTGGCACTGCACAAAGGAGGAAGTTCTTGCAATTTATTTCAGCTTTTAACCCTTCGCTTCCTGGAGACAGCAGGGCTGTGAGAGAGGTAATAGGGACAGGATAAGGAGCTGATGGGCTTAGAAAGGGATGGAAGGCGCTGGGAACGGGTTTTTGGTGGATTTTAACTTGGTGGGACCAGTACAGGACTGAGTGTAGTGGATGTGAGCAGGATAATGGAGTTTTAGGCTCCTGCATCACTTCTGCCAATTTCTGAGCTCTGTAGATCACTGATCCCATCTTCTTTGTGGTGGCACTGGAACAAGCTGGGAAAACTCAACTGCTTCTGAAACAAGGGTACCAGAAACTCAGATCCCCCTGTTTAGTGTCTCCTGTCTGCCCACGTGCAGGCTGGATCACTCAAGGCAGTTGGAAGTTCAGATCCTGCTGTGCTAACCCCCATGCTGAGGATGTGCAAATCCCTGTTTCCTGGGATCATGGGGCTGGGGTGAGTTGTGAGCTGAGCCCAGAGCTTTGGAGCATCAAGGGGGAGTATTATCACCTGGGACAGTTGTTTATTTTTACTGTGGCTCCTTTACTACCCTTCCTGGAGGTAGAAAGAGGCATTGGCTTGGAGCTAGTTCAAGAGAAACTCTTTGAACTGTGCATGACTGGACTCCAGTCTTTCATCTTGGTGGTTAACGGTGATACCACGACCTCCTTGCTGTGTCTTTGCTCCCTGCAAAACTGTTTTTCCCTCCTGGAGTCACCAAGACTTTCCTCAAACCAACCCTGTGATGTTCTAAAGCCTCCCTGCCCATCTTCTTCAGGCTCCAGCCCCATCCAGACCTCCACGATGCTCAAGGTGAACATTCTTCATCCTCTCCAGTGCAGAGTCAGCCAGATTTGGATAACCTTCCCCTAGAGAAACCTGTTTAAGCCAGTGAGTGAGGAACACTCCAAAAAAAATGCCCCCCAAGACTGTTATGAGAGCTGTGTCTCCAGTAGGGATGGCAGGCACATCATCCTACCTGACATTGCTGCCTCTGCCCTGCCTGGGGAGTGATGTTCGCTGCACATGGAAATATTCCTGAGCCCCAGCACCCTGTGAGGGAACAAACCACGGAAGATTTGGTGGCATGGGCTGCTGGGCTTCCTTCCAGTAACTGGGACCAGTTACAGCAGCTGTTTTTTTCCCTGCCCCCACAGACATGGCTGGACAGGCTGGAGCTGCATCTCTGCCCGGGCAACTTGAGCAGGCAACCGTTTTCTTGGGGAGAAATCATCCATAAATGGGATTTCCCAGGACATTTAGTAACCTTAAATGGCCACAGGCTGGGAAAGTTCAAGGCAGGTGGGTTGGACGTCCATGTGCTGCTGCCACACAGCCCAGAAGGTAAAGGAGATCCCTTCTTCACTCCAGGTGGTCCAACATCCAGGCAGAAGGGAAGGACACCCCAGCCATGCCCAAGGCCAAGGCAGCATGACTCAGGAGCTCTGCTGGATCACCCTGACTCTAACCCAGCCCTCTGCTTTGGAAAACGAGTGATATTGCTTGGAGTGATGAGCTTTCAAATCCCTATAAAACACATAAACAGATTTTTACAGTTTTATTACCCAGTGTAAATGTGGATTAGCACTTCATCTCCAGGAGAGTATTTCCAGCACATGATTCCAAGGCTTGGCAAAAGAAACATAATGAAAAATACTCAGGGTTAGACCCAGTAATGAACTTGAACGTCTTGTCCACCAAAATACATGTTTGGATGCTCATGCCCAAGTTTGTTGTCCCTAATATCCTGCACAGCTTGGAAGGGGCTTAACTCCTCAGGTGTTTTTTTTTCTACAGCACTGATCTTGCCTGGACACTGTCCCTTCAGCTCCAAAAACTTCCCAGTAGGAGCATTTCAGAGCCTTGTAGATGTGACCAGGTCCTTTATTAGAGGATGATGGATCAGGTCCCCATTGAGGTGCTTCTGTCACCTGGTCCCTGCCCTTGGATTTGCTCCAGTCATTCTGTGCACTAGCCCAGAAAGACCTCAGGTGGAACCATCTTTGGTGTCCATACATCTGCTTAGCATTTTCCCTATGGGAAAATTCCAGAAATCAGCTCCCAAGCTCCAGCCAAGGCCGTCACAGGAATCAGAGCACCTTGTTGCCTCATTCCTTGTATTAGATACTATTGTTTTTCACCCACAGAAAGCACCTCAGGGATCTCAGTGGTGCCAGGCAGTTTAAATAAAGAGAGAAGACTTCAAACATAGTCTGGGTACTTCTGGTGGATGAAGATCTTCACCCCTTACTGACTGTTCAACAGCTTTTCTGTCTGGGATATAAAAAGAACAACATAAAAGAATAATAATAATGATAATTAAAAAATTGCTGGGAATCAGGCTGGTCCCAAAAGAAGGTTTAGATTAAACTAAACAAACCATGGTCCAGGACAGTGAAATCAGGGCATCTCCTCTTGGCAGAGCTCAAATGCCAGGCTGCACAAGTCAGAGAGGGTGGCAGTGGCTCAGCATCACTTGAGGTTTTCAGAACAGGTTGGGCAAATGTGGTGGGAAAGATCTCGGCCAGCACTGATCACATCCTGGGGCTGAGGGATGGTCCAGACGCTTCTTGAGATCTTCCCAAGTGCTAGTTTCCATGGGAGAGGTGAGACTCGATGTTTTGCCAGCACCTTTCCCAAATGTGTCCTGTAGGAAGCTGTCTCCAAAGGAAATAAAAGCGTCATTTAATGACTATTAATATTTTAGGGGGCTTGTTTAGTTAGAACTGACACAGCAAAGGCTCCTATTACCTGTCTCCCCAGGCTTGAACCCATATTTTGTAGAAAATGGTTTGGGTTGGAATGGATCTTAAAGACCATCTCATTCCAAACCCTGTGCCACGGGCAGGGACACCTTCCATGAGACCAGGTTGCTCCAAGCCCTGTCCAACCTGGCCTTGAAGACTTCCAAGGAGGGGGTATCCACAGCTTCTCTGGGCAACCTGTGCCAGTGTCTCACCACCCTGATAAGGAAGAATTTCTTCCCAATGTCCCATCTAACCCTGCCCTCTGGCAGTTGGAAGCCATCCCCTGTGTCCTGTCCCTCCATCCCTTGTCCGAAGTCCCTCTCCAGCTCTCCTGGAACCCTTTAGGCACTGGAAGGGGCTCTAAGGTCTCCCTGGAGCCTTGTCTTTTCCAAACCAAACACCCTCAGCTCTCCCAGCCTAGCTCCAGAGAAGAGGAGCTCCAGCTGAGATGCAGTGACTGCAGCCCTCAGCTTCATCCTTTACCCCAGAAAAACCCTCCTCGGCCAAGATGGAGATGGAGATTGGATTGGTGTCGTGGGTTTATGTGTTGGATTTTGGTAGCAGGGGGACTACAGGGGTGGCTTCTGTTAGAAGCTGCTAAAAGCTTCTCCTGTCCTATGCAGAGCCAGTGACAGCCAGCTCCAGGAGGAACTTTCTGATCTGGCCAAGGCTGAGCCAATTAGCACTGTAACGCTTCTGTGATAACATATTTAAGAACAGAGGAGACTGTTGCACAGAAGAAATTTCAGCCCGGGAAGAGTGGATCAGAACTTGAGATCAACAATGTAGGCGCCAAGGTCAGTGCAGCAGGAGGGGGAGAGGGACCCTCATCTCCCCCAGGAGCAGGGGAAGGACTTAGAGCTGAGGCCCCTGCAGCCCATGGAGAAGCCCATGCTGGAACAAGTGGATGCATGAAGGAGGCTGTGACTCCGTGGGAGGCCCAAGGATGGAGCAGAGTCCTGCAGGAGATCTGTGGCCCATGAAGAAGGAAACCCACGCTGGAGCAAGTTTGTCCTGGGTAGGACTTGTGGCCCTGTGAGGGACCCCACGGGAACAGGGGAAGGACTCAGAGCTGTGGCCCCTGCAGCCCATGGTGAAGACCATGGTGAAGCAGCTGTCCCCCTGCAGCCCGTGGAGGACTATCGGGGTGCAGAAAACCTGACTTGTGACCCCATGGAGGAGTGAGCCACGGGACAGCAGAGTGGGAAGAACTGCTGCCCAAAGGATGGACTCACGTTGTAGAGGTTCACCAAGGACTGTCTCCCGTGGGAGGGACCCCACAGAAGCAGGGGAAGGACTCAGAGCTGTGGCCCCCGTGTAGGCCGTGGTGAAGACCATGGTGAAGCAAGTTGTCCCCTTGCAGCCCATGGAGGACCACTGAGGTGTAGGGACTTGACAGCACCCCATGGGAAACAAGAACTGACTACAACCCCCCTTCCCTGTCCCCTGCACTGCTGAGGGGAGTAGAGAGAGAACATGGAAGGAAGGAAGGGTGACGGTGTTTTAACACTGTTTTATTTCTTACTCTTTAGTTCTTATCCTGTTAGTAATAAATTTAAGTTTTACCCCACGTTGAGTCTGTTTTGCCAATTAGTAAGTGACTTCTCCCAGCTCTTATCTCTACTCATGAATTCTTAGCTGGTTTTTTTCTTCTCTCCTCTTTACAGCTGCAGAGGGGAGTGAGAAAGTGACTTCAGTGAGTATTTGAAATCCGGCCAGAGTCAAACCACCACAACTGGCCTTCCCCACCCTGCACCGGATCCGTAGGGATGCACAACCAGGCTTTGTATCAAGGGGCACAGAGAGGAGCTCAGCTGCTCAGCATTTCTGCACATACCTGAGGGAAGCTGAGACATCCTTACCTGTACAGGGAATAATAGATCTTTGTATCAGTGATTGCCCAGCCGGGAAACCAGTATTGACCGTCCTCCCTTTCCAGGCAGTTAGATAATGGGTGGGAGCACTCTGGGAGACAGGAACGTCAGTGCTTTTCCTGGGCTGGAGCCACGCAGTCATTTCAGCTGAGAATCAGTCACGGGGATCTCCTTCAATACAGGGGTTGTATTCTACAAGCAAATAAGAACGCAAACAGCTCCTTTGAAATATTTATAACATTTTGAATGGCTTGTGTGGCACAAACCCAAGAAAGACGAGGGTGCTCGTAATTGCTGGGACATGCTTACATTGATTGATCTGCCTTGCATAATCCTATTTTGTCCTTTTATAGGATGTTTGAGAGCTCAGGCAGGCTGAGAGCTGCTCTTGTGCCTAAGCCAGCCTCCGAGGTGGCACTTCGGTGACCAGGCACTGACAATCACACTTCTGTTTCCAGCCCATGCCCGTATTTTCAGGGTGTTTGCTAATTTTCCCAAACTGCAGCAGCCAGAGACACCTGGTTGACAAGGAGGTGTTAGGTCATAGGCTGGACTCGATGATCTCAGAGGTCTTTTCCAACCCAGCTAATTCTGTGTGATCCTGTGTACGGTACCCAGCTCCCTTTCCCACAGCGAGCTCTCCCCACGTGTTGATCACCAACCTGACTCTTCAGCCTTGCAAATTTAGCAGAGGAGAAAGTTGCAGAGAGGCTCATGGCCTCTCACTAGCAATGGAAATGCTGTTTCTGCTGGGATAACAGGCAGCACAGCCAGGTCATCGGGGTTTAAGAGGCAGCAGGGACTGGGAACAATAAGCTTTTGGAGACTTTGCAGCCAAACTCCCCCCCCCCATACACTAAAACCTGACCTTGAGAGATTACTTTTGTTTAACCTCTGGTATTAGAGCTGCCCCCTTCATATCTCAAAGATTAAGTGCTCTATAAAGGTGTGGGGACAAGATTGGATTAGAAAGATACAGGTTAAAGACTTATGACAAAGGACAAACTGACAGGACAAGGTTAGATTAGAGATTAGGAAGAAATTCTTCACTCTAAGGTGAGACACTGGCACAGGTTGCCCAGAGAAGCTGTGGATGTCTCATCCCTGGAAGTGCTGAAAGCCAGGTTGGACAGGGCTTGGAGCTACCTGCTCTAGTAGAAGGTGTCTCTGCTCACGGCAGGGGCTTGGGACAGGATGATCTTTAAGGTCATCATCCAGCCCAAACCATTCCATGATTCTGTGACCAGGTATTCTTGGTGCCTTGCACAGCTCGGGATCCTGGTCTCCTGTTTTGCACAGTTATCAGCTTTTGGGTTTTGGAGAGGAAGGAGGAACTGGACAGCATTTCTTAGCAGTGCAGCTGTCAGGTACAAACCCTCATGGCTTCTCTGCAGCTGCCAGCTCCAGCAGGTTTGCAACGCGATTTTCTTCTTCCTATGCAGGAAACTCACTCTCCCTTCTCCACTGATTTCCATGGCTTTGAACTGCTACCACACACCCAACCTGGCACTGAAGAGGAAACGTCACATTTGGAGAAACATCTGCATTCTTCTTCTGATGCATCCAGAGTGACAAATAATCAATTCTACTTCACACACTCCAGGCTTGCTGAGGCAAATCCTTGCCATGGAGTTAAACACCCCGCCCCCCTTCTTTTTTTTTTAATGAGAAAAAAGAAAAAGTATGTATTGATTTTATGATGCCAACATCATTATTTTTTAATATAAAAGCTGATAGCAGCCTCAAGTTTTCAGGCTTTTGTATTCCCCAACACTGCAGGGAAAACAAAAACCATCAGGTTTTTGCCCATGAATAAATCAACCTACTGGATAGAGGTAAAATGAAGCAAAGCACCTCTAAATGAGCAGGTAGAAAGTGAATGAGCAAGTGAAGAAAGGGGAGGAAATACATGACTAGCATTGTGATAGCTGAAGATACTTTCAAAACTTACTTGATTTCCCTATTAGCTGTAAATTCCTGACTTCCTTGGAAGAGCTCAGCCCTTGCAGGAGAACATGATACTTCTGGGACAGCACCTGTGGATGCAACTGTTACGTGGGAATGGTGTGCAGAGCTGTAACTGGTGTGGTGCCAGGAGAACGGCTGGCTGCACAATCCTGGGTCTTCCTCTGAAATTTGTGCTTGAAGCAAATCCTCAAATCCCAGTTTTAAATTTTGCCTTGAGTCTTTAAATTTTGCTGGGCAAGTGCATTGCTTCCCTCCTACAAAGAGGGAAGACAAGTTACTGGGAATTGCTCCAGCCCATATCCTCTCCCAGTGATTACTCTGCATCACTACAACTGCACAAACCCAGCACTTTCCCGAAGTGGAAAAACACAAAACCCCACCAGTTTTCCCTTCCCATCCTCCCAAGAGGAGCAGGTGCTGGAGGAGCCTGGTGTGTTTTGCTAGAGTATCATTTGAGTTTTGCTTCACAGTTGCTGTACGAGTTTTACAAGTTCAAAGCAGTGAAGTCCAAAAATGCTACCCAGCTTTCTGCCTGGGGCAAAAGGTGGAGAAATCCATGATGAGATGAAGACCTTTGTCTTGGCAGGGCCACGTGGATTCCTGAGCTGTTGACTTGCTGCAAGCTCCCAAATGGAGGCCAGAGATCACACCTCAGAGACTGGGAGAGGGAAAACAACTCAGGGGCTATGAAGTGGCGAAGATGCTTAAAAACTGCTTTGGCAAAATCCCCTACATTCTTCCTAGGTGAGGAATGAGAAGCAGGAAAGAAGAAAGGAAATGGTTAGGCATCTTCCTGGGAAAGATCTTGTTTTCCATACAGCTGACGTTGTCTTGGGCTTTAAGCATGGGATACAACTGTTTGGAGATGGGGAGGAGCACCAGCCTTCAGGCTGCCCAAGCAGGGCAGTGGGACGTCCTGCACAGCCCAGTGGGAGCAGGACTTTGGGCCCCTGTCCCCTGCTGCCCACAGCTACAGGGCTGAGAGCCTGGGGAGTGGTAACGTTGTTTGGACATAAGACATAAGGCTGTGCTCTTACATTTCTCTACTAACTAGAATTAAACACAGCATGAATCCTCGTGCTTTGGGATTTCCCCATTTCCTGAAAAGGAAAAGAAAGGAAAAGCCATAAACCTGCAATTATGAGCTCTGCAGGGATCAGAAATCAGAGAAAGCAGGTAAGAGAGGAAACATCTGCAGCAGTATACAGGCTATCCCTTCTCCAATTAATGCAATGTTTCCTTTGCCTTTCATGTCTGTTCTTCCACTGCAGCTTTTCCACCTCAATGCCCACTTCCCCCCGATTCAAGCAGGACTTTGCTCACTGAAATGGAAAGCTGTGTTTGCACCTGTGCGCAGAAAGCCACGAGCAAGACCCAGCCCCACCTGACACAGACAGGCAGCAAGATTCCCAAAGGAGCACAGATCACAAGGGGATCCCATCTGTATTTACTGTCAGCTACTGCCCAACTCAGGGTAAGTTACCAAACACAGGCACACAGACAGAGGGACTTTATCATCCATTTTTCTCTCTTGAGGATCACAAGTGGAAGACTTTAGGTTTGCCCAGCTTTTATTCCAGAAGTTGTTAAGTCCTGCAGACTTTACAGTAGTTCTTTTCTCCTTGCCACTAACTTGACACAAAAGTATTTTTGCAGTAAATGGGAGGTAAAATCACGCTGGACATTCAAGGCTAGTGGGCACATCTATCCCACCGACCTGCTGAAAAAGAAAGGCAACCTTACCAACCTAAGCACTCATTTAGAAAAAGTTTCAGAGTTCATAGATCCTTTGGTGAGGAGGAGGATCCTTTGCTCCTGACACAAGGCATGAGTATCTATCATTGCATCTAGGGCTGCCCAGGGGTTAAAGGCTCTGGAGCTGGCTGGTGTTGTGAGCAACTCATATAATTGCCAAGTTTTGCATCCTTAAAAAATCCTGTCATCCTTTCTGAGGCAGGAAATGTCACCAAAGTCCTTGGAGGAAAAGGTCCATTTCTGAGCAACCTGGTCTAGTGGAAGGTGTCTTCCCCCAGGGCAGGGGGTTGGAACAAGATGGTCTTTAAGGTCCCTTCCAATCCAAACCATTCAATGACTTTATGATTCAGAACAAGGCAAAGCAGGTGAATTTATCCACTAAACTACATCACAGGTGAAAAACACTTGCCTGAGATGCAGTTTTAGGCCGAAGTGGGACAGAAATGAGGTTGACATAATTAAACACACAGTCAAAGGTCATGTGTCCTGCCAGGAGCTGCCTGACCATCTGCAGCTGGGCTTTGGAAACCCCTTCTACAGCCATAACCAGAAGCCAGTGGTGGTGTGTGAGGATAAACTGATGGGATGATAAAGGCACTGGGATTGCTTTTTAACTGCCTTGCAGCTTGAATAAAATCGCAGTATCACAGGGCAAGAGGGAAGTCCTTTATTAAAAGTCCTGTCTACAGGACACATCAAAAAAAATTCCCAAGCTCAGGCACTAATCTCAAATCCATCTGTGAAAAGCCACCTCTCCACAAATCAGCATAGTTGAAAGCTAGATCTCCTGGCTGTATCCTCTCCCTGCTCAGCAATAGCAAATTAACAGACAGCACATACTGCCAACACAGTCAATCCCTACTCCTCTTTAAGGACAACTGCCTCATCACCTAAGGGCAGGAATTCTCCTAAGGACTCAATCATTACCGACTGTACTGCAGTTATGGGTACACAAAGTGCTTGCAAGAAACATAGTAAGTCCTCCATGATCACAAGCAGCTCCTGCTTTATTGGGAAAAGGAACAGGGTTAGTTTTGTACCCGGTCAGGAACATACTATCAATGCCAGATGCATCCATATAACAGCCCTCAGCTGCATGGATGCTGCTGCTCTCTTCCAATTTCCAGAGAATTTTAATTAATTTCTACAATTCTGGACTAGCTAATCCTGAACACTGCTTTTTATGAAGGAGAAGAGGATCATCAGCGGCAGCCAGCATGGATTCACCGAGGGGAGGTTGTGCTTGACCAACCTGACAACCCTCTAGGATGAAATGACTGGCCTGGCAGACACTGTCACTAATTATCTGGATGATGGGGCAGAGTGCACCCCCAGCATGTTTGCAGATCACACCGACCTGGGAGGAGGGGCAGATACTCCAGAGGGTCGTGCTGCCACCCAGAGGTGCCTGGATAGCTGGAAGAAGCTGGCAGGAACATCATGGAGCTCAACAAGAAGTGGAGAAATAACCCCAGGCACGAATATGGAATTTAATTTAAAGCAACTTGGGATGATCTGAGTCTTTGCTCAGGGCCTCTTGCACCAAGTGCTGTAAGCACAAGGTACTCACTCCTTCATTAGACTTCTGCTTGTGGAGCAAGAAAGATCTGAGAGGTTTAGGAACCTCTTTGAAACCTTCCATGTTTGTCCTTCTACCTTTAACAAAACTATGTGGGGTTAAAATGCTCATTTTCTCCTGCAGACAAGGGTAAAATAACCTGACACACTCAAACCTTCCACAGGAGCTTGGTTTCAGACAAACCCCTCCTAAAGCAAGCACTTACCCAGACTGCAGCACATAAATTACAACTCCTCCTGAATTTGCTTCAGAATCTGAAGTTCAAGGATAAGAGAACTTACCGTTTTCTGTTGCCAAAATAAAACGCAGCACCACAAGGAATGTGGTTTTTGGCTGCGTAGTTGCAAGTACAGGGCAATAGGGTGTAATCCCAACTCTCCAAACCACCTTCTGCATGTTCTTGGGCAAGACACTTCTTGTACCTCCCTCCATGTTCAGACAGCAAGTTCTTTGAGGCAACAGCTCTCACCACTCATTTAACAGTGGAAAAGCAAGCTTGGATTTTGACAGTAGTGTTAAAAATGTCCCCTGTGAGCTCCAGCTCATCAGATTTTAGTCTGACATGGAGGAGGCAAGTGATAAACCGATAGAAATTTAACTTAGACTAAGCACATCATAAAATAAATCATAACCTGTGTGCTAAAATGATGGGCTCTGAAATAGCTGCTACCACTCAGGAACACCTCGGGGTTGTAACAATTAGGGAAGCAATGAAGTCACTAAATCCCTGCTGTTACAATAGCAGCCAATGTTCTCAATCAGGAAGAGAACAAGGCAGCAAAGGATGATGCCACTATGCAAATCCCTGCTCTTAAGACCTCAGGGTTGCTAATGCACCAGGCACCCCACTCAGCCCCGGGCTGACACATCCCACACGTCCCTGTCAGCATCCTGTTCCCTTCAGGACACTGTCAGACTTCTCTAAGAAGGCATCTGATCCAGATTCCCAGAAGCAATGAACAGTTCATACTTAGCCCGAGAGAAGGTGCAGTTATTCAGCACATCAGAGAATCACAGCACTTGCAGGGGCACTTAAAACATGGAATTAAAGCTCAACCTTAGTAAATCATACCTGAAAAACATCCGACGCTTCAGCTGAAATAGAATAACCAATCCTGCAGTGCCAATAAGGCAAAAGCTCTTAACAGCCCACCACCCTCTTCATTTCCTGTAAAATCAGAAGTTTCTAAGGTGCCACACAAAAAGAGGAAACAAAAATCTTATTGCTTAAGACCAGAGTCACCAGCATGCACCTTACAGAAAGAGGTGGCTGCACAACTTCCAGGATGCAAGACAACCAACCAACTAAAACTTGGTGGCTGCAAAGAACTCCAAATTAAGTGCCGCTGAGCCTTTCGAAAGGGCACTGATGAATCACAGAGGAGGAAAATGGATGTGCAAGCAGGGAGAGCTGGAGGTGTTAGATAAAAAGTCATATGAGAAACCACTAGGAATAGAAGTCAGTAACAAGGTTCCAGAGGAGCCCAAATTCTCCAGCAGAGAAATAAATTCAGAAGCAAATTTTTCCAAGGCATGCAAGATACAGCCACGCCTGGGGAAGTGTGAGCCAACACAACAACAGCGTTGAAGAACAGGGAGTATTTACATTTGCAAAAAAATGCTTCCTGCCAAGATTGATTATCTGTGACAAGTGAGACCTGACCGAGCTCAGTCAGTGTGCCCTTTGCAGGTCTCCACATCTGTGCACAGCATTAGCTGTGCCAGCACCTCAAGGCCACCTGGCTCCAGTGCCGTGTCTTTGCACAGCACCCACCACAGAGATGAAACTCAGGTGATTTAGCTCTGCTACCACTTCAGCAGGTTTGCTTGTGGTGTTTCAGTGACCCCATCCTACAGGAAAATACCTCGTCTATAGCATCAATCCCCTACACAAAACCCTAAATGAACAAACCCTCTCCCTTACGTTTTCACGGATAAATTTTTTTGGAACGAAATGATTGAAAAGCTGCCAATAAAGGGATTCTCAGCAAATGGAAAACCTCCAAATTATCAGACTGGAAGCTCAAAAGCTGGTATTTAACAGCTGGTTAGAGACACAAAAATTAGTGTGTGTACCTCAGGAAATGCTTATAGCCAGTCATCCAAAGGTATTTGCTAAAATAAGAGCCATAAACAAATCACGTTGCTTAAAGCCAAGTCATATTTCAAGCCAAGTTCAGATCACACTAAACCTGCTATGAGTGCTTAATTCTTTACAGCAGCCACTCAAATTATTTGACCCCTATAAGCAAATCTATGCTAATTCGTATGAGGCTAATCTCTTTGTTTCACTATGTAGCAGGAAAGGCCTTAAAGTGTTGCTCAAGGTCAAAGAGAAAACTAAGAGCAGTAGAATCTGTTATTGCCCCAAGTCCTGTGGTTTTGGTGTTAGTCAGGCCTGTTCCTCACCTCTGTTCGTGAGGGTTCCTCGGGGTGGATTCAAGCCTGACTCTGTGGGAAGGCCTTGTGCAGCAAGAGAGCAGAGTAAGGAAGCCAACACACAGCAGGTAAAATACAAGGCTTTTTTTTTAAAAATTCTGTTTTACAAGCGAATGTTTGTACAGAGGTTGGTGGAACACAAGCGGACAAAATAAGCCAAACACAAGACCAAGGGTTTGTCACAGAGAGCTGCAGCCAAGACTTCATAAAAGGGCAGCAACCAGAGATATCCACAGCGTTGAACTAAAGGTCTATACACCCTCCCCCCAATATATGAGTGTAACAGGAAGAAGACACCCAGCATCAGCTTTCAAACAGCTAAATTGCCTTCAGAGCTCACAATCATTTCAGCATCTGCACAATCCTGGGTGCAAGGGGGCACCTGCCAGAGACAGCTGCCACCATTGCAGAGCCACCTCTTGCAAACTCTTTGTCACATGCTGTTCCCAAAAGAAAAGCAAACACAAAAACAGAGAGCTGTGTAGTATTTTTACATCGAGTTAAAAATAAAAGAGTTGTAGTGTTTAGTAGTTCAGTTTGTCAACTCTTCAGATTTTCACACGAGAACTTCCCTGCACGGCCTCCTACTTTGAAAACTTCCACAGGCACTCAAAACAAAAAAACCAAAAACCAAAAAAAGAGGCCTAACCCTGATGGTATTTGACTTCAAATATAGAAATATACACAGAGAGAGGAGCAAATGCCAGGTTTGAAATGATTAAACAAAGTTAGTTACCTAGGTGTGATGTTGGAGGAAGTGAGAATCTGATGCCTGGCCAGATACAGGAATGAGTGTCCCTCAGTTCTACCTACAGCATTTCACTAAGGGCCTGTAATCCCTTATCCCTGGGTATTTCTAGCACAGACTGCCTGACAGCACAGAGCTCCTGCCAGCAGAACATTAAATTCCTTCCTCCTTCCTTTCAAACATGGATTTTCTTTGGATTTGGGAAGACAAACTCATTCCTTGTTGCTTTTAGTCTCCACCCCGGCACAGAAAGAATTGCCCTGGAGTCAGGAGAACAAACTAACTGCCAAGAGTCCAACGAGCCCAAATCACTGGTGTGCAGAGATGAGGACTCAGGAGAGGCAAGGCTCTAACTCTAAGAGATACCACCAGGGGAGAGAAGCATCACAGCAGGCGGTCCTCGTCCAAAGCTTCCCACTTATCGTGGATGCAGCACAGGGACTCCATGATGAAGCACCCGAACAAGGAAAGCAGGAATACAGACAAAGCATCTCCTCAGCAGTGGGTTTTCAAAAGAACAAAGTCATCTGAAAGCGCGACAAAAGCCAGGATCCCCAGAGCAATAAGCAGAAATGTGCCAGTCAAAACCACACAGATGTGAATCTTTCAAAGGGCTTTATATTACAAAAAAACATAAGTCACAACGAATGTGAAAAATCCATTCAATGAGGCTTGTTTCCAGTTTGCTGGGAAAGCTACTTTTCTTTTCTTCATTCCCAGCCTACTGCTGAAAACGTGATTGCCAAAACAGTGACACCTCGAGCCAGATTTTTAAAATCAAACTTGCTCCGCCAGATCCAGCACTCTGAACTTGTCCAGGTTGTAGAAACAAGCCTTCACGACTCTGCCTCCAAAATACCTTCCGTTTAGATCCACAACAGCTGGAATTGAAACCAAGAGCAGGTCAGCAAGCAGCAATTCTAAACATCTCTTTAACTAAACAGTCTAATCAATGAGACTGTTTAATCTCTCTACGAAAGGTAACTCTGAGGGTCACAGGACACAATTTAGGATCCCACCTTTGATGGCAGATTCAACCCGTTCAAACTCTAAAAATATTCTTACAGCTTCATCATCAGGGGCACCAGGGATCTGAAACAGAACAAAAGCCCCACACCAGAATTGATTAGAACAGGAGCAAACCCACTGTTTTAAAGTGCTGTTCTCCACAAAAGTAGTCAAGCGACCAAAATAAAAAGGTTCCAAAAGCACAGTACCCACAGATTGTTGCCCAGATTCTGACATTCAAAGTCTGTATCTTACAGATATGGAAAATCCAGAATTCCAACACAGTGAAGGACCCTGAGAGATCTTTTATCTATGTCCCTTCTCTTAGGCAGTAACACACCAGTTGTGAGGGACAAGGGCCCAGTTTTACTTTCAGAGCAGCCAGAAAGATTCTCTCTTACCTCAAAGATGACACATTTCCCAACCTTGCCATATTTCTCACATTCCTCCTTTGTTTCAACTTCAAGATCTTCATCCACCTCCCCAGCACCCACCATGTTCTGAAAGTTAAAAGAATAACCCCCAGTCACTGGGTGGAGTCTGTGCAGATGGTTGTGCAGACAAATTGGAGGTGCCCTGTGAACTGTGACCATGGATGCTTTAAAAGCTCAAGGGCCACAGAAGAGACAAGGGGAACTGTACAGCTTAAAGCAGCGTTGATTTGAAATACGCATCTCAGGAAGACACATTTTTTCACAAAAGAACACAAAGCACCACATCTGTGCAGGCCAGAACCATGGGAACTATGAAGAGTCTTGTAAGAGGAACACAAGTTTAAACATTTCAACACCAAGACACGTTCTCTGACTCCCAACTTACCCTTAGTAAGACCACCTTAGTGGGGCATTTCAGTATCTCCGTCAGTGGGTTGGAATCCGCTTTCTTGCCTGTTTCTGTTACGAAGACAGGACAGTGAATCGTGGGTAATGTAAGATTAAAGCTCAATTGGGGGATTTTATCAGAATCTTATTGACTGAAAAATGGAATAAAAGCCATAAAATGTAATTTCATATTGTAGAGGAACAGTTATTCACAACTTGTAGCTACTTGGAAGGGCAGTAAGGAGAAAAATCAATTCTAATTATGTGAACTAAGCCAGAACACTGACAACATACCAACAACGTACTGCTGCTTTGGGGGAAACAATTCCTAATCTCAGAATTGCATCAGATTCCCTAAGAACTAAAAATCAGCTCTCCTGACTTCCAACACTTGTGCTCAGGCAGAGGTGCTGTGGGCAGGGTGGGCTAAAAAAATGCATACAGGACTTTACAAGATAAAGAAGATAACTTCCACAAGAATGAATATGAGCCATTCTTCCAACTCCAGTATTTTCTCCAAGGACAGATGGTAAAAAAAAAATCCAGGAGCTTAATTTCTCACTTGTTGTAGGACACAATTACCTTTCTCTGTAGACTCGCCAACAATGATCTTGCCACCTCTCTTGCTCGTTTTCTCTACTGACAGTGCTGTGCTGAGGCCCTGTTCATGCTTTCCCAGCCCCTGGCCCTCTCTGAAACCATACTTCTGCATGATTTTGTGAGCCACTGTCCCCCTGAAAAGAGGAAAAAACATCAGTTAGTAAAGGTTTCTTCCACAAAACATTAGCACTGCCTCACTCCTGAGTGCTCAAATATTCTACCTCCTTAAATTTCCTTACACAGAGACAGAAAACACAAGAGCTTCTACAATTTACAAACTACTATCTATTAGTTCCAAGCTGGGGTAAGCTCCAGAGGACAGGACCTTGCTAACCCTTCCTACAAATCTGGATATCCTCAGTATTAATTTAAACATGTCTAATTTTTCTGGATTTTCCAGAACATCTTCAGGCAATAGAGTCCCCAAGCTATTTAAAGGTACATTTTTGTAAGTACCTTACGAAAAGCACCTCCACTGACAGGTTTTTAAATTCCCAGTGAAGGAATAGTTAGAATCAAAAACACACCTACAGGTGTCAACATTTCTTTGGTGACCACAGCTTGATAGGTCTGGACACAAAAAACATGCCATGGTGTACTAGTTTAAACCACACCAAATATTCTATGCTCAGTCACCCCCATTTTATCAATAACAAACAACAGAGGAAATGCAGGATCAGTGACTAGATGACTACTTCCTAAGCATAACACATGAAATACACATTAAAAAAGGCCAAGGAGTCTGGCTGTGTAATGCTGAAAGGTTAAAACACCAAGTCACTGAATAAACAGACAATTGTGTGGTCAGGTTAGGTCAGATTTTTAGGCCTTCCTTCAGTGAAGTGAAGGTCCCAGGGTACTGCTAACTAGAGGTGGTAATGATGCACAAACTGGTCCAACAACACCAAGTTGGGTTGTCCTTTTTTTGGACAATAAGAAGAAAAAGAAACCCAAATCCGAGGTCTCCAGGCTGTTTTTTAACTATAGATTCACCTTCACTTTGTTGCCACAGCAGGAACACCAGCCTTACACACAAGGCAGAAAAGTAAATGGGCAGGTTTGTAGCCACAGCCGAATCATGAATGTAAATATGCTCTGAATTTCTGAACAAATAAAGCAGAGCTGAAATGACTTGCCCACTGGAATGCAGCAAATTTAAGACAAAGCTGGAAAAGAAATCTAGAGGAACTAACATGCCACCTGTGTTTTCCTGTATACTCCATTAGCTTGGCTTGTACAGGCCATAAACACTTTAAACTGGAATGTGGCTTCAGAACTCACTAAAAACACAGCCTGGAGTGCAACCACCTCAGATGTGTTTCCCTCATTCCACTGTTTTTTCCTGTATCCTGCCAGTTTGGACTCTCTGCACTCAGAGTAACCACATGCATACATGGGCTGTGCTCTTCTCCACTGACAAACTGTTTCAGCTTTTGGTTTCCACCACCTTCCAATGCCTTTTTCCACAAAATGTGCAGCAGTCAGTCATTTACCCCATGTTAGCAAGGAAGGAGTTGCTGGGTCCCGTGGGAGAACGAGGCCTCTCCGGCTCATCATACACTGGAGGAGGAATTGCTGCTTTGGAAGATGGTGCCCGAGGTCTGGCCTCCTCTTCATATGGGAATGATGCTACAGCTGAAGAAAACAATTTGCTTTTTCAATAAAATCCCCACGAACTATGAATAAAAGCCTCCCACAAAAATCCAAATCAGAAGAATGTTTCCTTTGCATGTGCTGTTTTAACATCCTGTCACCTCTCTGTTTGTCTCTCAGAAACAAGATTTGAGTTAATCTGGATTTTCCTACGGGTATAGATACCCACTACTCTAAAATGTATTTGTTGAACTTTTATTAAATGGAGAAAAGAAACATTAAGAGGCCACCTGCACTACAATGAGTTTATCCAGGCAGAGGCCAAGCAAAACTGAGAAGCCCCACTCACGAGGAACAGAATTATGACAAAACTGGATCAATGCACACAGCTCCAGGCCCAAGGATTGTGAGTAAAAATACACTTTACATTTACACAGAAAAGAAACCAGTCTATTAAAAAGAACGAATGCAACTCGTCTCACTGAGAATTTCTGAACTGCAACTCTTCCTGGGGGATGGAGATAAACCTGGATATCTCAGTCGTACTGGTGAGATTACTGAACTACCTTCCACTGACAAGTCTGATGGAAAAATGTAAAAAAACAGCCTATAGAACATCAAAGAAAATATGCAGAAACACTTTTGAAAAGTCTTTTGGACTTCTATTAGATTGACTTCATTTTAGAATATTTTCTTGAGAACAAGTTCTTGGATCTTATCAAATAAAAGGTCAGATGCGAAGCTTGGGGATGTCACATGAGGAAAAAAAGTTCTATTTGAGCAGCAGATGGATTTCCAGGACTTTTGGATTTCTGCTACAGCAATATTTTCTCATGTTTTTCCAGCCTAGATTTCAGCATTGAGTAAGAAGGCATACACAGGCTTCCTTGTGGGATCATGTCACATTTTAAAAGCTCTCCCCCTCAGGATATTTGTACCATTTCCAGCCTATATTTACTTTTCACTCAATTGCTCTTAATTATTTAATCAAAACATTCTGGTTTTAATGTTTACACACGTCAAATGCCTTCACTATTATATTACTCACTTAAGCTTTTGATTTTTTTTTTTTTTACATTCCAGTCTTCTCATAAATAAACCGAAGACTCCCAAAGGAAAGTTTGTGTGCCTAAGATTCTTTTTCCTTATTATTTTTTAGAGTAGACAACATGCTGCTAATTATTTTAATTTTGAAGTACTCAACAGTTAGACATGGGGGGAAAAAAAAAAAGGGAATGGTTTTGTTCCTATGGCAAGATGATGCCACCTCGTGGACGACTGTGATCTTCACTGAGGGAAACACCAGTGTACACACATCTCTTCAGCTGAGCTGTACCCCAGAAAAACTTACAAAATTCTGTCTGTAGTGCATAATCCCTTTAGAAAAGATACTCACAAAGCACCTCCTACAAATTCCCTCTCCACGCTGCGAAGGTTTCTAGTCTACCCGGAGAAACCTGTCTGTGACATTTCTTTTTCCGCACCAGAAGTAACTGAACATGGTTGTAACACCCCACTGGGCCAAACCACTTCTCCAGCAACACAGAAAGAGTCCTTGAGAACAAAGATGTGAAGCACAGCAGAATCACAGGTTCCCCACAGCTTCCCCCCATCAACAAAGAACTAGCACAAGTCCTGCTGCCACAAAGAATCCTCTGGGAAAGGCAGGGAGACTCAACTGAATAGCAAAGTTGAGTGAGAAATAAACACCGCTGGGTTGAGAGAGAAGGATTTTGCAGTACTTACGTTCTTTGTCCTTCTCAACCAGAGAAGTGGGTGGCGCAATGGCAGCTCCTCCCATACCTGTGAGCAAAAAGGAAGGCAACAAATTCGGATGACATCACAACAGACCTGAATTATTGACTGTAACTCTGCTGCTGAAAGGGAATAAAGCTTAATTTTGTTTATGCAAAGACATATTTCACCACCCTGATCCACATCATGCGACTGGCTCTGAGGGCACTGAAGTAACAAAAGAAGGAATGATGAGCTGAAAACACAACAGTGATTCTTGTAGCCTGATTTTTATCTCCTGGCTCACCCCTTTCCCGGAACCTACACCATGCAGAAACTTAACCCAGGAATCTACAAACTAAGGTAAAAAGAGGTCTTCTCACAAATAATTTAGCTGCCATCTGCCTCCACGGAAGAAAAAAAATAATCAGTTTTCTGCATTACCACAGTTATGCTGTAACAAAATGCCAGGTTTATTCTAAAGGCTCAAAAACAACAGTGGACTCATCCAAGGAAAAGAAACACAGAATCCACGAAACAGGAATGAGGTTGTGCATTCCCCCCACCCCTCTTTTTTCTCCTCCCCTCTTTCCCCATCAAAACCACAAGCAGTTCCCTTACTCCTTTTCCGTCTCTCCCTTTCATAATCTTCATCTTCATCAGAATCCGGATCTGGTCTTCTGGAAAACCCACTGGCTTCATGTCTGTCTTTACGTCTTCTAGGAGACACAGTAAGTTAGCATAAGAAACCATCAAAGTTAAGTCTGCGCCTTAATTTATGACGCCAGCTTTGCAGTGTGAATTATTCTGCCCCACTCCAACTGGCATTTTACCATGTTTCCCATGAAGGTGTAAGTAAACACCTTTACTATTTCTCTGCTTTTATCCTCATGGGGCATTTTTTGGTAAAACACAAGATGGATCTAAAGCAAGATCATTTTCCACTTACAAGTCAGCCAGGAAGAACGTATGGAAAGGAGGAAGCAATTGAATAAATCTAGTTCAAAGAGAGTAGGGTTGATTGAATGACTACAGACATTAATTAATCACCCTGCTCTGGACAGAATCCCTTATAAATTCTCCACCACAGGCTATACAGAGTCATATCATTTCCTCAATTAAAAAAATCACCATGCTTAAACATCCTTGGCAATTAAAGTAAGATTCAGGCATAACTTCTAACATTAAGTGAGGAATTCTTCAGGAGTTGTTTGCACTTCAACTGTTACCTAATGTGATCATGAAATCGCTCATTTTAATACTTCAGAAGAAAAAGGAAAAGTATTTTTCCCCAAAAGTTAAGAGCATAGCTTGGTGCACAAATCAGATCTCACTCCCAGCACGGGACGCTAAAAACAGCTCTACAGTGGAACCACACAAAATTTCTGAATCTCTACCCTGTGAATTCAAAACAAATGTACAGCCTGTTGTCCCAAAGCAACATCTGATGCAGGTTTGGCTGAGATTGCTTCCCCAGTCTGAAGTCAGAATGCATTATGCCTTTTTCACTTCCTTCCTCTAATGTTATGTGTAAAGACTCCTGGCCCACACACAAGTACAAATACGACTAAAGAGCAATCAGTGCTGAAGCTGTGGGAATGACATCCCAGATTTCTGAGGTCTTGCAGGCCAATGGGATAGAGCCTCAGGCTTCCTCCTCCATCAAAACAATGAACATAGAGAACACAGAGAAGTCCAAATGACTAGAAATATTAATCCCCACAATCTAAACAGCGCAACAGATCCGTAATTCCACCAACTTTGTCCTGTGATGAAGATGGCTTACTAATTTCACTTAAATTAAGCAAATATAATCTTCTGCCTGAAGATATTTTACCACTTATTTCAATCAGACACTGAATCTGCATTCAACTTCCTTAATATGATTAGAAAGATTTCTTACTGCAGGGAAAGAATATTAAGGTAATTAAAGATAAGTATATTTTCTTTTGTGCAGAGACAAAGGAGTAATAAACATATAATTAACTTGCTTAAACTGAATGCAGAGTATTAAAAAAAGGAAATGCAACTATGACTATCAAAACCTGTGCTAACTACATGTTTAAAACCGAATGCATTCCTGGATCAGTTTGTAGTATTTAGGAGCAGAAAGGATTTTTTAAACACTGAGTGTTGAAAGGTTCTTCTGTCTTCTGGTTACACTGACATCTAATACTATAAAATACTTGCAAGGTCAAAGTCTGACAATGATGCATGAAGTACCCAAATATTGCTGCTATTATTGAAACAAAGTAAATCTAAAATACACAAATGTCAAGTTTAGAAACTTGAGATGTACCTTTCAGCCAAAGAGGCTGCAAACTTGATAATTCTTATAATTTTTGCACTGTTAGGTGACTTCAGCAAGAGCAGTAAAACATATTAATGAAAGCACTGCACTTGTTTCCACAAGCACAGAGTGTTCTTCACTAAACCTTTCAGAATGTCCTTGAAATCGTTTGGAGGGATAAAGCTAAACAAACTGATGTGTCTAAGTGCCAATATGCCATGAGTTTACACAAGAGCCTTACTTTTCTCTTTCTTCAATCTCCTTTTGCCTCTCCAGCTCACGCTGCCTCTGTCGTTCCTCTCTCTGGCGTTTCACCACCTTCTCGTAGTCATTTGGGAACATGGGATCATACTCATCTGCCAGAGGAATCAACACATCTCCTGCAGAAAAACCACTAGGGACAGGATCCTTAAAAAAAAAAAAAAAGATGGAAAAAAAAGAGTTTGT
>VZRE01006803.1:0-52564 GCA_013396775.1 Cephalopterus ornatus
GTGTTAAATACCTCAGCCTTTTCCTCATCATCAGTGACTCTGTTCCCTCTCCATGTCCAACAAAGAATGGAGGTTTTCCTTGCCTCTCCTTTTGCTATTGATGTATTTGTAGAAGCACTTCTTGTTACCCCTAACAGAAGTGGCTAGATTGAGTTCAGATTGTGCCTTTGTCTCTCTAATTTTCTTTCTACATGACCNTAATTTTCTTTCTACATGACCTAACTATATTCCTAAATTCTTCATGAGTAGCCAGCCCTTTTTTCCATAGTCGGTAAGCTCTCTTTTTCCCCCTAATTTCCCTCAAAATCTCCCTGTTCAGCCAGGCTGGTCGTCTTCCCCACCGGCTGGCCTTTCAGTACTCTGGGACAGCCTGATCCTGTGCGTTGAAGACTTCCTTCTTGAAGTCTGTCCATCCCTGCTGGACTCCTTTGTTTTTGAGGGCTGTTTCCCAAGGTACCCTCTGAACCAGTCTTCTGAGTAGGCTGAAATCTGCCCTCTGGAAATCCAGGGTAGAAGTTTTATTGATGGTCCTCTTTACGTCCCTGAGTATTGAAAACTCTATCATTTCGTGGTCACTGTGCTCAAGACGGCCTCTGATTACCACATCTCCCAGCAGTCCCTCTCTTTTTGTGAACAGCAGGTCCAGGGGAGACCCACCCCTGGTAGGCTCATTTATCGGCTGGAGCAGGAAATTATCCTCTATACACTCTAGGAATCTCCTAGACTGCCTCTTCTCTGCTGTGTTGAGTTTCCAACAGACATCTGGCAGGTTAAAGTTGTCCACAAAAATTGTGTCAGCTTGTGTCATTCGGTATTTGAGAGCCTTGAGGCCCAAATTCTGTGGACACTGTGTTAGGTTTTTTTAAACAAACTTTTATTCAATGTCATAAAGACATTCTTACTCTTTTCCAATGTTTTTTAGAGCATATCCACAACCAGTCCATAATAATTCTGAATATCAGATTATGAACAATTATTGTGAAAAGCATTTTCATGGTTTGAAGATTTTGCTCTCAGTAAACACTAAAACTAGTGAGAGGGAAATACATGTTTCCTGTGTTGAGTATTTATCAGCTGTCATTCAAGAAGACCAACAGGAATGCAGCTGACTCTCTAAAGTGAGTCTCTCAGATGACAATGATTTAGATTCTATCAATCAGCCTTGTTCCCACTGAAGAGAACCTCCTCAGCAAGTACAGGATGACCTGTACTCACTGCCAGTCATAAACTTACTGTTAAAGAGAAAAGTTACTTCCCTGATGTGTTTAACACTCCTTTTTTTTCGAAACTGTAAGGCTGCTACACCCCTGTTCCTCAAATCGAGTGTCCATCTTGCCAACATATAAATTCAATATCACCTTACCAACCCAAAATTTCTGTTTATCATCCTTTTACACCATGGCAAGGTTAGGAGATCCCTTTATTTCCTCTTGAAAATCTTTTTAAGCCCTTGTTGTAAATGGTATATTGTGCTATGCAAAAGGCAGATCTCCAGAGGAAAGATTAAACTTCTCTATTTGGACTTCTAACAAAGAACAGGAGGAAACATTTTCAAGAAAGAAATGTAATCATGAGACAAATCAGTACCAGCTGTAACGAACACCTGAGACCCTTAAATCCTATAGAATGAAAATGGCTTTTTGGATCCTTCTCTAACAATGTGAAAATGGGGCTTTTGATGGGGGGTATTATCTAACTTTAATTTGATCACACCTGCAGCATACTAATTCACTGAACAGTGACTCAAAGCTATATCCTGTGATCTTTTAGTTCCTTTCTAGATATACTAACTGTTGGTTATTGAAGGATTATTTTAATTCTTTTTGGTGTGTAAACACCACTATCGATTATGAAGCCAGTGCATTAGTCTACTATTTGGAATTTAGGTACCTTTTTTCATTGCAAGAAAAAATGTATTTTTTTTCAGTAGACATAACATTATTCTTACTTTATTCATTGTCATGATATTGACTAATGATCCAGAGGTTATTTTACTTTTATTTGTCTGTTTGCTCTAGTTCTTTCACTGACCCTAATAGACAATACCAAAAAAGTAGGACTTCCTAGCGGTAAATATACCAGTAGTGAAAAATTGGTTTGTTTCATTTCCTCTCCCTCATTCAACTTGAATGAAGTTACTTCAAATTCATGAAGTAGTGTGAGAAACAGAATTAAGGCTTATGCTTTTATTTTTCTTCATTTTTGTTGTTAGCCTCTCTACTTTTTCATGTACTAGATTAGAGAAAGAGAAATAAGTAAACTGAATATCTAAAGAAAAACTCCTAAACTTCTTAACCATTCTGTAACTACTGACAGCAGGAAAAACATGAACAGTGTCATAATTTCTTCTTCCATGTGCTGTAGTTTAACAGGCTTCCATTTTAACCTCTAGAGTAAGAAAGAAGCATAATAAAAATTGTTCATGACCTGAGGATGGGATTTGAAACCAAGAATTTATGGAAAGAATCACAGATCAGATACCCTCTAGGGCTTGCCCTCTCTGCTAAAAAGATACTAAATTAATTTACTTATCACTTACTCATCATGTGTGGTTGCTAGAGAATTTGTGAGGCATCTTAAAAGCATTGCAGGCTATTCGAGTTCAAGTAATGGAGCTCGACAAGAGAAGAGCAAATAATGTCTAGGCTCGCAGTTTTCCTGCTGGTTTTCCATTTTTCTGTTTGAGTTGTGTCCAGCTTTTAACTTTTTCAAGTGGATTTTTGTTAAAGGAAGATCGATCAGGGAAGGGAGGTCAGTCAGATAGGAGAGAAGATAAAAACAAATGAAGAAAAGAGTGGAGAATGGCATCAGTGGGAGTGAGACTGCAGCAATGACTCCAGACAGAGTGGTGTGAGTTGGAACAAATAGCTAAGTGATACCAAGGGTATTCAGTCTGAAAATTATACATAACCTGTATAGAGTCAATGCACAAAGGTTCCCAGGTCAGAAGTAAGCACCAGTCAGCTGAATTACATTTCCAATGTTAAGATTCTTCTGTCTAAGAGAACCTCTGATCGGCATAAGATGTTAGTAGAAAGGGAAAAGTGAGATGTGGCTGCATGAAAATTACCTATAAGAATTACTG
Organism: Cephalopterus ornatus; assembly: GCA_013396775.1. NCBI lineage: Eukaryota > Metazoa > Chordata > Aves > Passeriformes > Cotingidae > Cephalopterus > Cephalopterus ornatus. The sequence continues at coordinate 3,086 of VZRE01006803.1, forward strand.
AGTCTCACTGAATGTATTGTGTTACAATTGGTATTTACTTTAAACTTTACATAAAGTGTAAAAACAGCTGTACCTTAGGTTTCCCTTACTTTTTTTTTTTTTCATCACTCGTGCATTTTAACAATTACAGAGGGAAGGAAAAGCAGCTTTTATTGGGTCTGTCTGAAATGGAGTTTATTTCACCACAGCAGCCCTCACAGGGCTGTGCTTTGCAATGGTTGTTGGAAAGGTGTTGATAACAAACTAGTGTTTTGCCTACTGTTGAGCAATGCTGGCACAGGCACAGCATCTTCCCCACCCACAGTCGAGGACAAGATCCTGGCAGGGGACACAAATAGGCCAACTGATCTAAAGTAACCAAAGGGATATTCCACACCATATGACATCAGCTCAGATATAAAAGCTAAGGAAAGGAGGAGGAACAGGGGGCACTCATTGTTTACAATGTTTGCATGCTGAAGCCCTGCTCCCCAGGAAGGAGCCGGACTTTGCTTGCTAATGGGAACTAGAGAATAAACCTTGTTATTTTCCTTTTTGCTTGTGTGGGCACAAACTCTCATTTTAGCTTTAGTAAACCGCCTTATCTCAACCTACAAGTCATTTTCCATCTTATTCTCTCTCCTCTGTCTAACTGGGAAGGGATGGACTGACTTGGTGGGCACCTGGCATCCAGCCAAGGTCAACCCACTACAGACCTGAATCCAGGATAGGGAGCTAAGGATTTATGGCAAAAATTGCATTTCTACTGTTATCTAGAATCATTCTTAGAGTTGACTCCTTTACTAAAAAGAGAATGGAAGTAGCAGACCATCAGAGCAGGTCTGAAGAGGAAGTCATGATTCTAATATGTGTAGTTCAGGATATTTTTACTTAAAAATTAATCAATGCAGTTTGCAACTTTACATTTTTAACCATTTGATTTTGGATAGATCAAGCAAATTTCCTTAGTAAAGGATTTTGTTTAATTTTTGATTTTTTTACAATTCATCTGACCTCTAACTCCTTTCAGACTTCCATCTCTTTAAGATGTGACACAGATTTACATTTAAATACTGCAAAAATGTTTACCAATTTAAAATTCTATTATAGAAATATTTAAAAAATAATTGTTCATTTCAGTTTATTGATAAAAGAACTAATGGGAAAACAATGAAGGAAAATGAGGAAAATAATTTAAAATTAAAATACAGAAAGAGTTTAAGAAACAAAAAATGGGCATATGTTTCACAATTCAACAATATACTCAAGTTTCTTCTCAACAAGCTCTAGATGAGATACCAGGAGCAGTTACAGACCAGGATAAATTTACTTTGTTGACAGTGACTAGCATTGTGCATTGTAGATATATCCAAAAAATGAGAAAGAAAAGATTCTACCAAATATCAATTAACTTCTTATTCTCAATGATGAGAAGTTTATAATTGCTAAAAAAAAATCATATTTTCTTTTCTTTAAAATGTGATTTACTTAGAGTAATATTTCTATTTATTCAATACATTCAAAAATCCTCCCAAATGGGAACATTCAATTCAATAGGCATTTAAAAACACAATGGAAAAACAGGTTAGAAAGGAAGCTCGACATTCAATTTATAATGCATACATGTTCTTCTATTGAGAAGAATACCTACATTTTAGGAAGGCACATTTAGCCTTTTACCTCATTAACGTATTTTTAAAAAATACTGTATGTATATGTAAAATAAGTCAGTATTAGAGTAATAAAAAGCTTGATTTTACTGTGGAACCACATAGGACTCTCTACAGAACTAGGGTCAAATGTATATGTTATTTTCTCTTCTTAATTTTATTTTATACATGATAGATAGATAGATAGATAGATAGATAGATAGATAGATTGATTGATTGATAGATGTAAAATAAGAAAATTCTGAACACATAATGTATTTTTTAACTTTTGATCTGCTAACAATTTTATTTGCATCTTGGATCCTCCTTTGAAAGTGGTTCCTGAGGCCTATAAATTCACATTTTGAAAGAACACTAGAGAGATTACCATCCCTTGGCTAAACATCAGTCTGCCTGGTTCATTCCATGGCCTGTTTTCTGAATATCCTACTATGATTAATTAATAATTCTCTTTACATATGCAGATCATTCCAAGAGGTAAAATTAATATCACACTGCTCTTATGAACGGGATCTGAAACATTTCCCCACTATTACAATTATGTAGATAGAGCAGTGATATCACTTAGCAGACAGATTGTTTTAGAATAAATGAGAAGAAAAATCTGGTTTTAAAAAAAAAATCCCTTGGGAAAATACAAAAATATATTTTGAGGCTATATATTGATTTGAGGGCACCTCTTACATCCCCAGAGAGATGCTTAAACCTCAGATTGCAAACCAGATCAGGCAGTGTGCTGAGGAAGTCACATATATAAAATCAATAGGAAACCCTAAGGAGAGGCTAGGGAGCTAGTCTCATAAGGACTGTTCATTTCATATCCAGAGGGTGGAAGCCTATCCTGAGATAGATCCTTTCAGAAGTCAAAGCCTTTTCTTTTAATACAAAGCTGTGATATGATGTCATCTACCAGCAAATTCTCATCACTTTACCCATGAAGAGTGAGTGCTCTAACAAATGATAGGCAAATTTTCTTTAGAAATCTTCTTTATTTGCCATATGAAGATTTTCAACTATACAAAGGAGAATTTAAGATCCATGAGAAGCACACTGCACATGACTGTGTAACCTTGTGGGGTGGGCACTCATCAGGGAAATAGTCAATTATGGGTTTCTTGTCAAGTCTGCTCATCTTTATTCCCCAGAAGACTGATTAATAAAAAGCATAAAAGAGCCTCTTGCAGCAAAGACAGAATTTTTGAACACTACAAATGCTGAATTATAGAATAATGTACATTCTAGTTCTTCTAACTCCCTACCAATTTCTTCTTTCACTTCTTTCTGTATATTCTTATGAGTCATATAATATTCCCTGTAGAGCAGCAGACAAAGAAGTAGGGAGTGCTTCCCCTAGCTAACCTTAGGCCACAGTACACACTAAAAGTAAAAAAAAAAACCGCTTCAGAAATGTGTGAATTTTAACCCCCTAACCTGAGGAGGTCATAAATGCTACAAATCTTGAACATATTTTTAGTTCATTGAGAGCTCTACTGTCAATATGTCCATCAGATGTTCTTAGGAAATGCATATTAAATGTCCTTTGGAGATCTTTGGTACTTGGCTGCTTTTAGGCTTGTGACAGCTGCTGAGCTGTGTAGACTGCAGCAGTTTTGGTGCATTTCAGTGAGAAAGTCACACGAGGCACTGGGGAAGTTTCAGTCAAAAGGGGAGGCTTAAGGTGAGGTTTAAACATCTGCAAGATCAGACTTTTTATTGTCATTTATAGCTTCAGTCTGTAAGATCTGTCTATATCTTTCATTTAATATATGCCTTCCTGTCCTTGGCTACACAGATCTAACAATTTATAATTCACTGCAGCAGGGTAAAGAAAAAATCAAAACCAACAGAACAGAAAAAAAAAGCCCTTGAGGTAGAAATGAAAACAAAATAAAAATATGATCTGTTTTTTTCAAGGCAAAGCAATATGTTATTTTTATTCCCTAGCTTAGTAGCAAGTTATTTTGTTTGCTTAAATTGTTCAATCCTTTTTTTTAGAACAAGCCAGAATTTGGCTTGTTTCTTCTGTCTAAGACAAGCAGTCAATTTTAATTAACTCAGTGTGAAGGAGTCTTTGGCATTCGTGGAAATTGGGCACTCAGCCAATCCCCAAACCACCTCTGATCAGTCTGCCTGGAAAGAAGTAAAAAAGAAGATGTTTGCTTAGAGAGTTTAGAATTATCGTCTGAAATCTCAACAGCTGGAAATAAAATTAATTACACAGCCCTGCCTTCTTTACCTATCAGAGTGGCACCCTTAAATTCCCTGAAGTTACTCACATGAGTAAGTACAAGGTAGCCTCTGTTCTAGACATGCTGCTTACTGTATGGAAATGTTGGCATACCATTTCAGCATTCATGTTTCTGTTGAGTTCAGTATAACTAGCGTACTTCATGTAGTAGTAATAATAATAATACTAATACATATGTTGGTTAACTTAATGCATATCTGTGTGTGTGCTCATGCATGCAGCATTTTAAAAGTTTTGGTGCAACAATTTTCGAGGGCACAGTGAAAAAGTTGTCAAATATTTTCTTTGATACATTTTGGACTAACTCAATGAGACATCATTAAGTTGGTAGGAGACGTGCATTAAATTTTCAAAGAGCCAGCATCTTTTATTCCTTTCTTGAATGTGAAATATGGAACCTTCAGTATGTGCAACCTTTCCTCTACTCCTCTTCTTAAGCAGCATGTGTATGAATGGTGAAGCAGCATGTATATGAATATAGGTAATTTATTTTACAACTGACTAAACCTAGAAATAACAATGTAACCTTTTAAGATTTGCAGTGAGAGTTTCTAAAAAAAAAAAGTGTATTTTATCTAAATAATCAAATAGTCGTATTTAGTTCACTGCAGCAAATTTTAATCTAAGAAAATGGAAGTTTGTTTTTCTCCTAAAAATATAGAAATCAGATGAAAATGGGCTGTGTACAAAACACTTCTAGCATAGAGATTGAGACACAGCACATTGACGAGTAACATAAAACATAAAAAGATTAATCTTTTTAGTTTTTGTAAAGAATCATAGACCTTCTGTGAACTGTTTGTGCTCTAGTTTCCAATACAGGTGAAACATGAGACATTGCAAGTTCTTCAGAGAGGGGCTGGTTTGCAGTGTGCATATTTTTATCATTCACCACCAGATGATGAATTAGACATAAAGCAGTCTCATAGATCCATACAGAGATTTATATCAGGACATCGAGTGTGATTCATAAATATAGCAGCAGAGACTAAAAAAGCTCCAGCATCAATTAAAACCACCTGCTAGAGTCTACACAATATAATTCAAGTTACACTGTTCATTTGTTATTTCTCATTGTTTCACACGTTCTTAAGCTGTATTTCTCACTTTACAGAAAAAGATGCGATATCAGGCTCAGGGTGCAATAGTTCTGTATCATGTGTCCCTTCACATTCAAAAATCAAGAAGCTCTTTGAGACATGGAGTAGAAGACAAAGCAAGAGAAATGTACCAGCAGTAACATTATACAACATGCTCACTAGTCATTCTGTGTCTTTTTTTACACAATTATTGAAACTAAATGTGTTAGGCCTTGACCCCCAATTAGGCAACAAAAAAATCTATCACTATGATTATTAGAAAGATTCCTAATGTGGGAATGACTTGTCATTTGAGTTCCTGAAAATTAAAAAGCAAATAATGTCAAATTACTTCCAGACATGACTAGTTTAGCCATGGGTGTTGTAGAATACAATCAACTGCATCTCCAATATAGTCTTTGTTGCCCTGAAGATTGTAGATAATATGAATTGCAGCCTATAGATCTTAAAAGAATCAAAAAGTAGATCTTCTCAGGGAATGATTTTTTTTTTTTTTTAATGCTGGAACTGACAAAAACCACATGTTCGAAAACTCGTAAGTTTAAAGTACATTTAAACATTGTATTTTTGAAACTCACTAATGCTGACTTGTAATCAAAAAGCTATTAAAGGAATAGAAGGTATAAAGTGAGTAAACTGTGAAAGGAAAATGTCTTTGAATTCTAAGACAAGTTGCTAAAATAACTTAAAATACCTTTACAGCAAACAACAAATCCTTATATTTCTAAGGTTGATTTTATAAAGATTTTTAGGAAATATTCAGATCTGAATCAGGCTATAATTAATCATTCTAGAGTTGTAAAAATAGTTCTATATTAGCCATTAAAAATAAGTGAAAAGGAGTTTAATGGCTTAAATTGAGGTTTAAAAATCTCATTAGTGCCCAAATCTATTCCAGTAGAGGAGATGTTAACATCCACTGATTCAACTCTAGAAGATTTACCAAAGTATCAGGAAGGTTTCATTACAGTAGAGGAAGTCAAAGGAAAAAACTCTCAAATGACATAATATAATCTGAAGCAAAGTTAGGAAGTTAGTCCTCAATAGACTTAAAGGTTATGGGCCGGTTTAATTTAATAAATTGAGGTATTGTTAAAAAATAATGTAGCTGGTAAAAGTGTCAGTAGAAACATCAAGGGTGTTAGAAATGTTAAAGCATCTGACTAGGATTCAAACCTAACTCTATGGGGAACAGCACTAGTTGCTATTAAAGATTAATCTATTATTGCAGGAGATAAAGTAAATGTCCATTGGACAACCCATCATTCAAAAACTGCAGCACACTGCCATTGTTGTATTTTAATAAGCAATGTATAGTGAGTAAACATTGATAGTGGATAAGAGTGAACTGAATATAATTTCTGTATTATATTTCTGTTGGGCTGTTGATACTGGGCTAAATCAGTCACATTGATGTTTCTGATTGGCTTAATCAGATTTTGAAACATATTCAGAACTACGGGACATGAAGTTTCTCTTAGATTAAATATAGTAAGAGTTATAATGTAAATATGCTCTTACTTGGCTTTAACCACCTTAAAATTAGACCTTTTTTTGGTTTTGTTTAAAAGTGGTATTTTTTACTTCCTCAATATTCTACAGAGATGGACAGACATAATTAAAATGTAATTCATTCCACCTTAAGGGAAGTTCAGTTCATACACTGTATCCATATGAATGTGTTGGGACTGGGCAGCAGTGAGGTTGTGAAGCAGACCCCGCACTCATCCCTGCATCCCATACACTGACTCAGCTTGCAGGGCAGTTTGGTGAGCAAAAGCTTGATTCTCTTCTCATAGGTCTAAATGTGATGCTCCAGTCTGGGCATACATGAAGGTGGTCCTACTTTTCCTGGAATCAAACTGTACATGGGGATGTGCTCTAGACTGAATTAAATCCAAAGAAGAATCACTAAACTTCATATAGTGTAAGCATATAGGCCTGAGCACCAAGTGCTTTCATCTATAACCACGACAATTTACTTCCTAGCATAGATATAGCTGTGTAAATTTAGACTCTAGTTAGATGAGATACAGATCATATGACATGAATTTGTATGTAACTGGTCTCTAATGAAAGACTTCAGAACTAATATGGAAGAGGAAAAAAGTTTTGCTAAAAACATTAATTCTCATATCCACATTCAGAGTTATTTTGGGAAAGGGGTGAGTTACTGTTACAAAACACATTTGCAATCTTTTATCACAGGGGAAGCAAAGAGATGTAAGGATATCCCTGTTATATGATATGTTCCATACTTGAAATAGAAGAGTTAGCCCATGTTCAAGATTTAAAGAGATGGGACCAAGCATGCTGTCTATGCTGAATATTCCTCCCCTAATTCCAGCATTTCCTAGTTTTAAGAAGCTGAAAGTATTTCTGTTGTCTTTAAAATTACACTGACTTTAAGAAGTACTGATCAAAAAATATTGTTTCCCATAAAAATTTTGCTAAAAAGAATGAAAATTATAGCCTTAAAAATTTCCTGATATCCTCCAAAAAATAACCTATGAGTTTTGTTAGAAATTCAGAAGAACTGAGTTTCGTCTTTTAATGAAAATTGAAGCTTTTAAATTTTTAGCTTATAACCATTTTCTTGCTTCATAAATCCTGCATAGTAGCCCTTGCTAGCTAGACAAACACACAGCTGTTTTTGGTCAAGTGGACCCAGTTGATTCAAAGCAGAAGTCAGAAAGCTTAGAAAACATCTTAATAAAATAATTAATAAATTTTCTAGAAGGCAGGATGATGTGAGACAAAAGAGGTGACAACACCTTTTGTTCCCTGATAGTATGTTTATTTTTAAAATCACAGAATCAGTAGAGTACATCCAACCAAGCTACTAAGGTACATGCTTGGAAATGTGTCTAGTAATCTATCTATTAATAGATTGAGTTTACTCATGTAATGTAAAAATTGTTACTGTTTAATAACATGTTAAAGGTCCTTTTGGAAAGAAATAGGTATTTTTACATCTTCAGAATGCTTATATATCAACGTTTTGAATTTAAACTTACGAAGAGTCATCTTTCTTCCACACATCTCTCTTTACCTTAAGCAACCAAAGAATTTCAAAATTGGAAAATACAATTTGATCATCTACACTCACTCTGAACTTTTTTTGTTTGGTTGATTTTTGACCCCAGGCTCTTCAGGTATTTGTCGAGAGTGTTTAAAAACTCCATTCAAAAGTGATTCCTTAATTTTAAATGATAATCTAATAACTACAATCACTATTGTCCCTGCTGAGTAAGACAGTTCACAATGTGCCTAATTTTAAGCATTCAAAAAGCATCATTGACTTCAATCAGACTGCTAGACTTGACATTATGGCCATGTTTAAATGCCTTGTCAACACGGAGTGCTACCATAATGAGAAACCTTGTCAGTCTAAGGAAAAATACATCCTGGCCTACATTATTTAGATATGTGTTAAAATTTACAATGATCTTTCTCAAGAGTATTATGCATCATGACTCATAATTTCAAAATCTTTGTTCACGTGCACAAAAAGTTTAAATATCAGTGTTGACCTTAAATGAAAATAGTTGCTGATAGTTATAGTTAAACTTAATTATAGTAATGTATTATTATAGTTAAACTAAGCATTTCAAATGAGTTCAGTGTGTAACTAACTTGATTTTTAAACAGAAGCAGCATACAATCAAAAAAATTATTTCAGTAATCATCTACTAAATCTGAAATGCTTGATCAAAATTTAAGTATGTGTTAGTATACTTGGGCATCTGTATCAGTCAAGATATAAAAAATCTTGCCAGCTGATTGAAATTATAAAAAGGAATATTTAGGGTGCATAATGAAAGCAGAAATAAGTAGATCAAGGATTAAAGGAATCACATTTCTAATACAATTAGTGAAAAGAGTTTATGGCATATCATAGATCCAAAAGGAAAAAGTGTCAAAATTCTGTTTTTACTTTCTTGAATATCACATTTCTGAACATTTGTTGTAAATGTCTATAATTTTAGTATCTTAAAGAGCCCAACTTTATAAGGGGTTTTGTTCCTGGAAAAGGTAAGATGTTAAAAAGTCAACCAATTGAATTGATCATTCCTTTAAAATTTGGAGATCTGAATTGGACTGATGACTGAAATGTGGATTTTGTAGTCAATGTTTTTTACAGTGCAATTGCCTTAAAAAAGAAGGATAGACAAGTTGTTTTGGTTTTTGGTTTTGGCTTTGTTTTTTTTAATTATGCATTCTGGGAATTAAACAATGTTACTGATGAAGATACAAAGGGTCTCAATTTGCCATTCATGGCAGTCTGGCCATGCAATAGTAATTAATTCAGCTTGTATTAATGCATTGTTAACTTGAATCCAGGGCTTGGTAGAAAAAGGGGAAGAAAAAGTCTGGAAAAAAAAGTAATCTGCTTTTGTTAGGGGGCTTTAACTGGGGGAAATACAATTGAGTGAGGCAGAAAATTCATACAATATTCAGGTTATTTTCTAAAAGATGATTTGTTGAACAAGCATGTGTTTGTTGGAGGGGTTCTTATAGTCAGTAACAGATGAGATAAGTAATTGAGAATAAAGATACTGGATGAGTGAGATTGTGGGATATATGAGAGGAATAGACAACAGGGTAGCTGAGAAATTAAGCATAGGAGGACTCTGGCAGATCTGCTTGCCCCTGTTAAACAATGGTAGACCCACTCTGGATGAAGTGCTTTTCACTTTTGGATTTCTACAGTCTTGCTCCTGAGGTCCCTTTTTAAGACGGTGTCATTTAGAACCGCTTTGAGTGAAGTAAAACGCTATTTATTAAAAATATTGACAGCTGCTTGACAGACCTTACCTTGTAAACTCTACTTGAGGTAACTGTGCACAGTTTATACTGGTCTCAGTTTTACCAAAGCAGCTGAGACATAGTCATAACAGTGGGAAATTGCTTTTGTCCCAAAATACTAGAGTTGCTACAGCCACTCCAGAAAACTAATCTTTCAGGATACCCCAGTAAAAACTGGGATAGGATATTTGGCTATTTGAGATCCTCACTTTCCCTGTAGTCAGTATACTTTGCTGGCCTTCCTTCAGGGAAACTCAAACACATTGGCATGGAAAAAAATTCTGGAGTTTATAGTCAGTAAGAAACGTGTCGGCAACTCTCCGGGGAGAGCGCCTTCCTGCAGTGGAATTGCAAGGTGTATACAGGTGCTAGCAGGAAATAAATAAAAAACAGGTAACGTACTTATTTGATGATTCATAAAAGGTTCTCAGAACCTTTCATTGCCTGAAGGTTTGATTACTGCAGCTCAGAGGACAGTAAATTTCTTAGTTTGTCCTAAATTCTGTATAAATATTACAATCAGGGAATGCCTTGAGCACAAATTCTAACACAAGTGACATTTTGAGTTGCCCAAACGCCTTAAAGTCATTAGCCTGGACTAATCTTGCCAAACTTTAGCAAGGAGGACATCCAAGATGATAAAAGTGACTTAGATCTTACATAGCATGGACTGTCTTTTGGAAGTGCCCATTTACCTCCTTAATTACAAAGGAGATGCAGTAACAAAAGAGTGTCAGATGCTTCAAGGTACATGGGACAAATGTGAGTGACAATGTCTACAGCTAGTGACATTATGTTTATGGCTAACTGAGCTGTCTTTTGAAAAGTTTAGCTTTTGTTCACATAGTCTTCCATGTTAGCCTTATTGCTTGCACATTTGCCATATCAAAATCAGCAGAAGGTGAATATCCCTGCTAGTGTCTTGCCAGAACATGGAGGCTAACTTCATTTCATGAAGAAAAAGAGACAACCAGCAGTCAGGCCTTCATGTGATGCTGGTCCTCTTATGCGTAGAAATAAACAGGTAAGGAATGAGATTCAAATTACAGTCAAAAGGAACTGCAGATCAGGGTACGCACAAATAAAAAAATATAATTTCTAATATGCAACTTTCAATCATTTTTGGAAAATTCATGACTGACTCAATCAGCCTGTTTTATCTCTTTTATCCCATAGACATGGTGATCATTCATGCTTGTTACTGTCAGAGCATAGATTGCAGTTTATATAACATTCCACAGTTTTTGATATTAAAACAAATGGTTAAATCCAAGCTTCGTCTGATAGCTTATTTTCTCTAAAAATTTGCTAAATAAGCAAAGCATAAAATTAATTACATTTTAATTAAATTTCTGAAGTTAATCAGTGTAGAGAGTCCCTGATAATATAACACATGTGGGGCTCTGGATAACAGGTAACAAAACATGGCAATGAAATGGAAGTTTGAGTGGCTTTTAATTGACTTACAGATAACTTTTGTAAGTAAACTCTGATCAGAAGTCGTCAACATCTTTACAGCGTCACTTTGGTCATATTACAAAATTGCATGTTGCTGAGCTTACCAAAGGTTTGTCAGAATATTAAAAAGCTGTAGAAAATGCACAGTTCTTTAATTCCCAGAGTTTTGATATTCTGCCAATAGGATACATTTCTTTCTTCTTACTTTGAATCATCTTTTGGTCTTTACATGGAAAGTTGGGAGCTTATGTCAAGACTTAATCACTAGTCAGATATTAGCTGTATATCAAAAAATAAAAGAAGGAGGCAATCCCATACATTTAAATGTAAGTCTTGTCTCTTAAACTAAAATATCAGTAAAATGGTTACAGTACAGCATAAAAATGAGAGTCATGAACCACTTCCTTTCATTTTTGTCCATGTATCTTGAAATAAGTGTTCTTTCTTTTGTACATTCTTTTATTCTCCACTTTTTAATTTTTTTTTTCTTGACTGTCTTTTTTTTTCTTAATTTTTTTCTTCTTCTCTCTGTATACCTTTTTATTTCCTGGTGAGTAACTACAGTTACCGTATCACAAGGTTCTATAAAATCTACAATTTACCAGACATTCAGTTAAAATTCATCTTACTCGTACATAATGAGTGATTGAACCAAAATTTGTGGCTGAACAGGAACATTTTTAATTAGCAACCTGTCACAAATGTCTGCTTATTAGTAAATTGAAAGAGAAACTTCTGCAATTGCAGGTAGGTTCTTAAATTACATTTTTTACTTCACAACAAAAATGGGGCCTCAATTGTATCTGTGAATATCAGACTCATAAATGCAACATATGCTTATCTGATATGAATTTCTGTATGCTAATGAACTTACATTTCTTCTTTGAGCTGCATTATCAGCTGCTATTTGATTTGAAAGCTGCTCTTGAGCATCCAAGCACACACAACTGCTGATTTTCCAAGATGTCTGGCAAAGTACAGAACATGTCAGCTACAAGAAAGAAGACTGAACACTCCACTCTTGAATGCAAAGCAATTATGAGATCACCAAATCAGGTAGACATGAAGAGATTGGGAAGTGAAAACATTGAATAAAATGGCCAAGTGTTGACTCATAAAACTATTCATCTTTTAGGAATCCTGTTTTCTATAGGTGTATTTTTGACTTCATTGGCATCTCAGAGCTTTTGAAGATCATGTTTCTTTTACTTCTGAAATAAAATTGAGATTTTTTAGGTAGAAGCATAATTTACTGCACTGATTTGCTACTAATTTCTAGATGGCAAATTGAGATTTTTAAAAATTTTTCTTTCTGATTTTAGATGTTAATTTCTACTCAGTCATTTGTTCCATTTTAGATGCACAGAATCAGATGGCTTTTTTTTTTTCCCTCAGAAAATCAATAGCAGGAGATAAATCTTTGGCTGCAAAACTCTTTATGACAAAGAAGTCCACAGAATCAGAAAGAAGGAATCTGCAGGAAGCTCCATACTTGTGTGAAAAGTTAGGCTTTTGTTTAAGTTCTCTCACACTGTTGAAGTTATATGTAAAGGCAACTTCTCAGAATGCAATATTTTTACTTTTCTTGGACAGAAATTTGTAAGTTTGTGTTGTAGGCTTACGTATATTTGCAATATGCCAAGTAGTCAAATTTGTTCATATTGTCTAAACAGTACAGGTGGATTCCTATTAAATTGAAACCTGATTTTAACTGTCTTCATTTTCCTTTATACAGTTCTTATACATATATCATATTTCTGCAGCTTTACTTCTGCTTAAGGCAACAAATCTGTGTATCTCCTGTGCAAAGGGACCTGTCTAGTCACTGTATCAAGTGCTCTGCCTTTCCAGCATTTGTGCAGATCTTTGTTGAAGGAATGTTGTAGATATTCATGATTTTCTGCATGTATGACAGGATCAGCTGCTGCTTGTGTTTTTGTTTCAGTAAGCCAACATCCAGACTTCTCAGAAAAACGTTAAAAGCTCTCTCAATTTCGAGGTGGGATTTTCAAATAGAAAAGAGAAGATGAAGAAGTTTTAGTGCAGGTGCCATGGGACTTGGATTTCAATTTGAAAAAATTAATTAGACACATTGTATTTTGCTTTGTTGGTTCTTTCATTCCATCTTATCCTTGTTTTAGGCTTCAGAGCGGGTTCCTCTCTAGCCATAACCCTTCCTTCCTTTTTGATGATAAATGCAAAGAACAAGATTACTCAGCTACCAGATTACTTTGTTGCTTCTCATAATAAAGTAATTTGATTCCTTCTTGAAAAAGCTTTTTTCCTTCTTCAAAATAAAAACTTGATAGAGTAGTATGAATAGGAAAACTGATTAAGTCATACTGAAAGAAACTTCCTTTTTGGGCACTGGAGGCATTAAGAAAATATAAAATATACTTTCTTGGGGAATTTATCTGGCTTGATAGAAACTATGACTGAAAATATCACTAAGAAGCAGAATTAGAAATAATTAAAAGACTTATTATTTAATTAGAGAGATATTCACAACGGACAAATTAAAGCAAACAAACAAAAACAAAAAACCAGATCACCCTCAACCAATTTGCTTCTATTTTTTAGATTGCTATGAGCTAGATTAATAAACATTATTTATAATAAGATTAGAATTGGTTTCAGTTCCATAACACAAGATAGGATTTGAATTGATATGTAAAAATGAGCAAGAATGGAAAAGGTTTAATAATCGGAATATGTATACAGTGGTAAAAAATAAGTATACAACAGGAGATGAGAAAGAGGTTACTAAAATAATTTCATGTTGAATAGTGCAAGTTTATAAATTTCCAGGTTTTGTGCCTGAGCATTCTATCATCATATCATTCTTGCATTGAACAGTAAATTTTCTGTAGGAATTCAGAAAGTTATCTTGTTAAAGCGTATGTGACTATCGTAGAAAAAAGTAATAAGTCCTTCATAAATAATTTTAATTAATACTTTAATCTTATTTAATCCTGAGAAAGACGGATTCTTCAAGAAAGACCAATAAAATTTAAATAGAATTATGAAAAGAAAGCTTGATGGAGTGGTGGACTCAGTTATGGATGTCTGTACATAATTTTGATAAAACGAATAAAAATAAAAAATGGATATTACTCAGCTGATGTTATCTATGTCTTCAAGACTTTAAATATTTGATCAGGCTGAATTTGTGTATCTGAATACAACTGGGATGGGAAGGTGTGGTGTTAATTCTACGATCACTGTGCTGGTGTCTTCAAATATTATGTGGAGAAAATACATCACTTCCATGGTAGTATCCAATGTGACCATCAACAATGATTGATACCCAGCTCAGTGTCTTTTGCGTCTCCTTTGAAACTCATCTACTTAGCTGCTAGTAAAACACAGTAATCTGGGATCAGATAGGGGGCGGGTTGGGTGAAATGGGAACAATGGGAAGGGACATCAGATTCCCTTAGTGCTGAAGGAGTAAGGATGTTCAAAATTTAGTGAATTCTTTATACACAAGAAATCAAAGAACTCAGCACCAATGCGGTGGTTGAATTTAAATGGAAATATTTTTCAGGACATGAGAGTATGAAGCTGTCAAGTGAGCAGAAGATGGCTAGCAAGAGGAACCATTCTGGAATGATGCTACTCCTTTTTGCTAACTTTTCTTTATAAGTAAGCTAAGAATGCTGGCAATAATTCACATTATAAGAAATTTAGATGCTGATATTAGTGCTTAAGAAATTACTTTCAGTTTTATATTTCTAATATATTTTAATAGTACTTACTGCTGAGCATGCATATTTAACTGATGGAATATTGACAGACTAGTTTCTTATTGAACAGCTGAAAAAGTGCACAATTTTTTAAACTTAATGGAAAGGTAACTATGTGCAAAGTACCAGGAAGCTTGTTAGCTTGATTTTTTGATGTACAAATGGAAACACTATATGCAGTGTGTTAAGGCTTAAAGTAGAATTGGAAGTGAAGTAGCATGCTTACTAGTGTTTTTATATGTCTTTAAAACCCTGGGGCTAGGAGATGAGAACAACTGGGGGTCAAAAAAGTAAGTTATAATAAGGGTATAAATTCTGATTTTTTCCTAATAAATTCAGTAGTGAAAGAGTTCTGTGAAACCTGGAGACTTGTGAACAAAATAATTTAAATTATTAAAATCAATGATTTTAGCATTGAAAGAGGATATAGAAAGTGCTTGTTTTAATAGTATCACAAATATCTAAAGGGAGTGGAGTCGATGTCTTAATATGAGACAAATTCATCTTTATGGACATTTTTCACATTGGCTATAAAACACAGTGGAAGGAAAGCTCAGATACTTCAGAACAATTACTCCTGATTAATCATAATTATAGCAGGCAAATGAACCTGATCATCTGTATCATCATCAGATGTAGGCTTGATAATTATTGCTGCTGCATGGAATATTGTACTGTACAACAACATGTTGTTGTTATCCAAAGGCAGAGGTAGGTAGATAGATATTTACTCTGTCAGGAACAAGTAGATTTGTATGTTTGTTCTTTGCAGATGGCTGGTATACAGGTGGGACACCATGGACTTTGATTACTTTTGGTTGGCTGGTGATCTCCTGAGGATCTGTGTACATGGGAGAGTAAGTTACATCTCAAAGTAATTTGGAGCATCTGAAATAATTGTTCTTTAAAATATCAGTTCCCCCAGGCTTGCATCTGAAATCAAGGAAGACTATTTTAATTAATAAGTAAAGTATACTGTTTTGACAAAAGTCCATTTTTTCCCCTTTCCCTTGTATCTTTTTTCCACTTTTTTCAAGGGAATTTGTCCTTGTGATAAGAAATAGATGATGAAGGACTTTATTTTTCCTCCATATGTGTGTTTTATAATGAAGCTAAAACTTCATTGGTACAAAGAAATAAAACAGCTGTTTCATCATCTTATCTTGTGGAGAGTTTCAGGTTTCAGTAACTTATTCCAGTCTGCATCAGACAGCTGAGTTTAGATCAGAGAATTGAATAAAAAGTGCTGTTTCTGTGGCTACTCACAAGAACAATTCAGAACTCATTTCTCTCTGAAGCTTAAGGTGAAAAGTGCAGAGCTTCATTTTCTGCTTTTATATCGCTAAGAACTTTGTTTATCAGTTATAACACATGTAAGGAGTCATTGTCCATGATCACCTTTAGGAGTTGTACAAGAACATTTGTATGATTTCTCAATGAGCCATGGAAGTGTGAAATTCAATAATTTACCAGTTATGGATTTCTACTTTCCTTACTAGCTCTTGTAGACATAAAATACAATATTGCTCAAATGAATTAGTAAAATTAATGTCCCCTCCTTATCCCTGCATTTTTCTCCTTCCTAGATGTGTCCCCTTTGTGCCCAGATTGCCACATTTCGTGGAAAATATGTCTCTGGATTTTTTTTTCTTTTTCAAGGAGACTCCTTTCAGGAGAAGAGAATCCTGTGAAGTTTAAATTTAACAAAGCTGTCAGAGGAGAGGGCTGAGGATAAGAAGAAAAAGAAGAGTGTTTTTGAACAGTTACATAGAATTTAATGGAGTTAAAAACAGCAGAAAAAGATCTATAAAAATTTAATAAGGATTCTGTGGAAACCACTCTAAAGCTTTGCAGAGATTAATAGACAGTGTTGTGTTCTACACCACCTCACTTTTAACCATATCATAGATTATATTCTGATATTACTCAGAGCTCCTAAATGTTATAAAACTGGTTTACAAACTCAAGAAAAATGGATTCAGGCAATCATGTCCCAAGCTGTACAGAGTAACTCATCATTTGAGTTTGGGAAACTTATTTATTTTCCTATTCCACTGTTGTCCTTTGGTGATATAAAAGTTACTTGAGAAGCAGTTGTCAAAAGTGGCTATATTTTCCATTTTAAACTGATGGTTATCTGCAGCAGCAAGTGATTGGGGTAGCAAAATATTTAGCAATAGCAGAGCATGAAAGTGTGTCTACAAACACAGTCAAAACTATAAAATTATTACTGTCAGGGGGACTTTAAGCAGGGTCTATTTGCTGCAGCTTTATTAAATTGTCTATTCAGGGTACCTAATGCAGTGGCAACAGGTGTAATATAGAGAGGCTACTCAGAAAGGAAGGCATACATACTGATGCCTGGAGTTGCAATCTCAGTACTGCAACCTGAAAGCTAAAGAACAGGAAAAATAAAAGCAAGACAACATGAAGCAGACAGAATTTCCTAAAGGTTTCCTAAAATCAAAAGATTTTGCTTTCTGACGTGCCAGTATTTCAATACGAGTGATGCCTGCAGTAGCAAGAACTGGATATAGAGCAGAAGGCATAAAACACATTTCCAAATGAACTACACTTTATGTCAGAAAAGGAGAAACACATTCCCCAGTCTTGTTTGGTGTGTTTACTGGCACTGTGGTTATGTTTTTTTCACAGAAATATAATTCCACATGTTAGGTACCTAGAGCTGAGAGAGGCATTGTTCAACATTGAATTTTCACACACATTTATTTTTTTCCCAACCAAACCAAACTTCTTAAAATAATCACTTTTTTGATTACAAAAAATGTGAATAGATGATACTACATTCTGCTGGTCCATTTTAAAGAAAAGTTGTGTAAACAGTTGATAGGTTAGGCTTGCTCAGCTTTCATTGCTTGGTCTAGGAGAACAAAGAAATTACTTACTCATTTCTGCATTTTGTTGTTATCCCTGTAGTGGAGAGGTTGTTTAGAGTTTCAAATGGCACCACCCTATGTTCGCACATGCTGTAAATCAGACCTGGTACAAACTTATTTGAGATAGTGAATGTATTGACATTAAATACACAAAATAATAATAAACTTTTCACATGACGTTGTATTAGGCAAGTGGTGTTCAGTTCTAATAATAATCAGATCATTAATTTATATGTATGCTTTCTAAATACAATTACTTTAGTGTTACATGCCATTGCTCATAACCTTCACTGGTCTCACTTGATTTGAGTATTTGATTGTAATTTTTACAGTTTCTGCATCATAAGCTATTTATTTCTAATCTGTTTTTACCAACATTTTAAGCTATAAGTAAATACTTATTTTCTGTTACAAATCTCCACTGAATTTTGTCAGTCTGCTACTCCCACTCTTGGGGAGGTATGGCTTGGCCACAGGAGCCAAGTACATTCTGTATCTCCATTGAAAACATCAACATAGTGTTGAATATATTAATCAAACCAAGTATAAACAATTCCAAATAGCTCTGTCTTTGGAAATCATGCATTAAAATTAATATTTTTCATGACTAATTAATTGCCACTTGTTTGTTTCAGCTGCTGTGCATTCCAGAAAATAGGGTTTCTGTTTAGGAACAATAGCCATAGGGATAGGATATGCCATATTCTTTTTGATTATGAAACATACCATGGGCCATCGAAAGAAATTATTTTCTACATTATTAGTATTTCAGAATAAGCAGGATGGCATAAGCAACGGTGAACTAGAAACATAAGTCAGCTTGGGATATTGTCATTTCTTTGACTAAAAAAAGTATTGTGGTTTATAACTTTGCAGCTTGACTATATATATATATATATACACATACACACACAGTTGTTGATCTAATTTCCCTCAAGACTCTAAAACCATATAGACTGAGAAACCATCATTTATTGCACAGAATGAAGCAGCAAGGCTAGTGAAATACAATACAAAAAAAAAAAGTTTTTGAACCATGTAAATCATGAAACATAACTCCCATTAACATGTTGACATTACATGATTTTTATCATCCACTTTTTGTAAGTATACATCATTCACTGGTTCAGTGGCAGCTGACAGATGGATTAAACATGCTGTTGAAAGAGCAAATTTTTTTTGTGATTTCTGCAAGTGATTCCAGTTCTTTTTCCTCTTCATGAGGAGTCCAGTTTTTAGAGGTCTTTTCCAAGCATTTAATCAGAGATGCATGTCTTTATATGTGCAAATATTCAAGAATTTAATCAAAACCACAATCAAGAGTCACCTGGAGAAATACAGACTGAGTAAATGTGTTCACCTAGCTCCATAAATCTGCTATTTTTTTTGAGGGAAAGCACTTCAAAACAACATTCTGCAGTATTTTATCATGAGGGAGATTTTACAAAAGTATCTTGGAAGGCACTATTTTAATTTATTAGAAAGTGGATAAGGGTAGGAGGGCAGACTAAAATGTCAGAGAACAAGTAGGCAATCAAAGACTGTACGACAGTGGCTGGTACTGGAGCTCATTCTATTCTGTCTTCAGAAGAACCAAATAGTAGCAGAAAAAGAATATATACCTTGCTTTAAACACAGCATTTATTGTGTTTGAGTGTTAGACCTGCTCCTCCAGGAGCCACCATGTGGTTCAGTATTTCTCAGTATATTTGTTTGCAATCTGAAAGTATAGACCATGCACTAACACACTTTTTGTTGATAAAAGGCTGAGGATAGAAGCAAATTGATTGAAAAAATGCATGATAAAGAAAGGAACCAAGTCAATTATATGTGATTCACATTATATGTGAATGTAGGGTGGTTTTTGCAAGAAGTGGGGAATATTTCCCTACCATCCATAGCACTAAAGTCAAAGATCAGAACAGAATGATGAAACTGTGTGCTGGAAGAAAACATCATCTTATTACTACCGATTACTTATTATTACTTCTGATATTATGTTCTGTTGGGTTTGATTTTTTGCTTTGTTGCTGTTTTGTTTTTTTATTATGTAGAAATCAACAGGAATGAGAATATGAAGCATATAGTTGGAGAAACTTGGTGTTTGTTCCCTCTGAACACTCAAGAAACTCCAGCAATGACTCAGTGGTGGCCTGAGTTTTAGTACTAGGTTGCTCACAAGGTGCATAGAATTTAGCCTGAACATGCCTTTAATGACTTCAGTAATTTGTGTTTGTCTACAGTGTCTTCTACTTACATTTGAGTGGAAGCCATTAAGATCAAAAAAATCCATCATTTCCTTTTTTTCTGAAGTTCATTATCTCCACAGTTAAAGAATATCAACCTCATTCTTCAGGATATTTTTTTCTCGCACTGCTAGTGGTTACAGTTATTATTATTATTATTATTTCCATCACAATGATCAAGTACATCAAAGTCCTGTTGCAGCTTTTTAAATTTTTTTTTTCTGTTAGAGTCAAAAAACTCTAAGTACCTAGTATTTTCTTTCTACAAAGGTACTTATTCATGATAATCAAATCAAAGTCAAATCAAATCAAATCTTTATCTACTTCTTGGTAAGCTAAGTAGACTGAAATTTAAATTTTGCACTAAAAGGAGATTTTCCAGACTTCTTTTTAAAATTCTGTTTGCAGTCTTAATTTTTTATCTATCCTACAAAGGTTAAAACAAAAACCTATCCAATACACAAAGGAATGACCGTTTGACTCCTACTGACCACTCTAGATAGTCAGGGACTAGGCTATCTGTTCTGGAAAATGTTCTTATTTGGAGTTCTCATTGTGTTTTCTTTTATTAAGGCTTTTGACAGTTTCTCAGATAACAAGCCCTGATATCTCAGTCTCTTGTCACAGAGAAAATGTTCCAACCCAAGCTGCCATGGTGGCCCTCTGCTGAAGTGACTTCAGCGCATCAATGTTTTCTTGCACCAGGAGGCCCAAAAAAAGGATACAGAGTTCCATCATTCTCCAGGATACAGACTCCCATTTTGCAGTTATGACTGCAAACTTTTTCTTATCTTTGTGGTTTTGCAATTGACTATAATAACACACATTTTGTTTTAATACAAATAATTCAGAGTTCCCTGTGTTATTTACTTAGCCTTGTATCACCTCAAGAACAAATCAGGTTTTATTTATCCCCAGGTAATGGTTGATAATACTTAAGTTTAAAAACAGATAGCCATAAAGAGTTGCTTAATAACAGCCCTTTTGAACTATAGTATATATTTAGGTTGGGGATTTTTTTTCAAAATCAGCTATTTATCCATTACTGTACTTTATAAAAAGTCTTTTACTGTTTTTACAAGAAACTATTTTGAAACCAACATACAATATGCTACTAGTCCCTTTGATAAAATTTATTCCATACATGAGATTTGCAGTACTGATCATACTTAATTCCTCATACAAAAAACATCACATACAGATTTTACTTTTTTTTTTCTGTAAAACCACACATTTTACTAGTAATCTTATCTAGGAGACTGAATTTGCATTTGTTAGTATATTAGAAAACATTCTGACCTTGACAATTTGGTTCTTTAAACTCTTAATCTTAACCACAATAGTAATAGCAATAAAATATCTCTGGTTCTGAGCTGAAGGTATTTTTCTCAAGGTTTGTTTCATAAAAATGAAGAGATTTACATTAATTGTTTTGATTTCTTCTATTCCCCCCTAAAAATATTTCTCTGGCAATAAAAATTTACTTTTTCAGTGACCATACTATACTAGAATGTCTGGAATTTAAATGTGAAATATTTAATTTATAAATGCCTTTTTTTTTTTGTTAATGCAAAACATCTGACTAGTATAAAAATCACATCTACTTTACAGTTACCAATGTTCTTTTGTCTGATGTGTGTACTGATACTTGTTTTGGTATTATTTGTGAATGTGTGTGTACATGATAATATGGTTTGCAAAAGCATAGCCAAGGCATGATCACGTAACATGTTCACTATTTCCTTGTAAAATTTTTAACAGCTATTGTCTAAAAAAGGAGCTTATTAGTGTGCTTCTACTCAATGCCTATAGTGCAAAAATATTGGAATATTCCAAATTAAAATCTATGTAGGTCTCACCCTGAAATTTGGATCCAGTAAGAAGGGGAGTCAACTAGTGAGTGAAAAATAACTGCATTAATTTTTTATAGGGTACATATGTGTGTAAATGAATATCCTGGATATCAAGTGATTCTTGAAAGTGTACTGTCATCTTGACTTACGTTTCTCCTTATTGTTTGGCTTTCATAACTATCAACAGGAAAAATAAAAGAGAAATTCCTGATAACTCAAAGGTTGGGGATTTTTTTATCTTATTTTTAATACAATCATAGAATCCGAGAGTTATTGAGGTTTGAAAAGACCTCCAAAGTCATTGAGTCCAATCTTTGACCAAACACCACCTTGTCAACTAAACGATGGCACTAAGAGCCACATCCAGTCATTTATTGAACACTTTCAGGGATGGTGACTCTACCACCTCCCTGGGCAGCCTGTTCCAAAGCTTAACCACTCATGAAGATATTTTTCCTGATGTCCAACTGTGAGATCCTGTGTGTGCGTGTGGGAAGGGCTGGGCCTGGACCTGCAGGTCCATGGTAAGGCCTGCAGGTAAGACCTGTGCTGAGGGCACAGGGCAGAGCTGAAGGGAAGGCCTGCAGCCCACACGGAGCACAGGGCAGAGCTGCAGACCCTGCAGCTGGGCTGTCAACCAAGGCAGAGCTGCCTGGCAGCCCACCCACACGATGGTCCTGCAGCCTGTGACTGGCTACAGAACCCGGGAGGGAAAACTGAACTCTATAAATACATGAGACTCCATAAGATCTCCCTCCTCTTCTCTCTTCTCCCTCTCCAGCCGGCACTATGTGAATCATCGAATCTTGTCGGTAGCTATTCTCCTCTCCTTTCTCTCTCTCCTTCTCTCTTTCTTCTCTCTATGCCCCTTTTAATCTGTTTTCTGTGATTCTTTTCCTTCTCTTGTGAATAACTTTAAAACAAATGAATTGTGTTTTACTAAAGTTGGTACATGAATTGCTTTTAGTGGGTGTTTTTCTGTGGAATGGGTCTTTGTGCTGAATGTTTAAGTGAAATGCTTTTTTGTTGGTTGTATTTTGCTCCTGTAAAAACCTTTTGCCAAAATATCTTATTTTTCTCACTAAATTAAAAAGAATTTCTCTTAGAGGAAAGTGTGTGGCTCTTTCTCCAGATGCTAATTAGAGGTTATAACAAAACAAAAAGCTTTTTAAAAGTCTTAAATAAAAATGTAACCACTCTGGGCAGTTTATAGCCTAATCCAGAGCACAACACCAACCTGAATGTCCCCTGGTGCAGCTTGAGGCCATTTCCTCTTGTCTTGTCTCTAGCTGCCTGTGAGAAAAGGCTGCCCCCCACCTTGTGACAATATCCTGCCAGGTAGTTGTACAGAGCAGTAAGGTCTCCCCTCAGCCTCCTTTTCTCCAGGCTAAACAACCCCAGCTCCCTCTGACAATCCTCATATGACTTACTCTAGACCCTTCACCAGCTTTATTGTCCTCTGGACTCAGTTCAGCACCTCAGTGTGAGGGGTCCAGAGCTGGACACAGGACTGGGTGTTCACAGATGCCCCAGAACTGGATACAGGAATGGACAAAAGTGGGGCTTCACCAGTGTAGTACATAGGGGGATGATCACTTTCTCTGCTCCTTCTGGACACACTATTTGTGATACAAGCCAGGATGCCATTGGCCTTCTTGGCCACCTGGGCACACTGCTGGCTCATGTTTAGCCCTCTGTCAACCAACATCCCCAGTTCTTTTTTCACTGGGCAGTTTTCCAGCCACTCTGTTCCAAGTCGGTAGCACTGCATAGGGTTGTTGTGACCAAAGTGCAGGATTCAACATTTTACCTTATTGAACCTCATACAATTAGTCTCAGGCCATCAATCCAGACTTCCCAGATCCCTCTGCAGATCCTTCCTACTGTCCAGCAGATCAACATTCCCACCCAATTTAGTGTTGCGTGCAAAATTACTGAGGGTGCACTTGATCCCTTGTCCAGGTCATTGATAAAGATATAACAAGGGCTAGCCCCAACACTGAGCATTGGGGAAACCCACTGGTAACTGGCTGTCAGTGGATGCAGCACCATTCACCAGCACTCTCTGGGCCTGGCCAGCCAGCCAGTTTTTAACCTTGTGAAGAGTACAGTGATTCAAGTCATGTCTTCTGCCACTTTCTCAAGGAATATGTCGTGGGAGAGAGTATCAAAGGCTTTATTGAAGTCCAAGTAGACTACACTCACAGCCTTTCCCTCATCATCTAGGTGGGTCACCTCGTCATCAAAGGTGAACAGGTTGATCAAGTAGAATCTGTCTTTCCTAAACCCGTACAGACTGGGCCCTGGTTGTCCTGTATGTGTCATGTGATCACACTCAAGATAATCTGTTCCATAATAGGGAAGCATTCATGGGGCAACAGCCTATCAAAACAGAAAAAATCAGTAACAAGAAATATACTCTGAAATTCTAAATCAAGACATACAGAAAATTAAAAGTTGCATTCTAGATGTAATGTCATAAGTTTTAAGGATTCAGTGTCACATTCAGCCATGAGCAGATGTCAGGGATTTTTTTTCTGTAAAGTCAGGAAAAGGCACCTTTAGCAATTTATCATATTATGAAACATCACCAGCATAATTACTCTTACCAAGCATCTGTATAACCTGAAACAGATGTTTGCGTGTATTTTCTGTCATCATCAGTTGTTAACAAGTATAGGATTAGAAAGTGCTCTACATATCTCAAAAAATTGATCCACGTAATCAAAACCACTAAAGGTGGAAATCGTTCTTTAAAGATTATTGTCCTAATCACTCCATCTCGAATGTGTTAAAAAGGTTCCATATAACATTTCGTCCATGAGTGTATTCAAGTGCAACGACTAAAACTTCCAAGCCACCAAAGTAATACATTGAAATTTTAAACACGCTTTAGCATACTTTGAAAAAACATTTTGTTTCAGCCAATGTTACACAATAGCACAGTGTTCAGCCAATGGAACCAGATGCAGAAGAGCTCAAAATTACAAAATTTCCTCCTTCCATTTTTTCTTTTCCTCTTGTCTTGCAAAACAGTTTAACAATATGTGTTATTGCTTCATTATCAGTCTTTGGAATGCAGAGTTTTTTTAAATAACAATGGTAACATATGTTCAGTAATTCTGAAGTGGTTTCTATAGTTAGAAAATACATCTCAATACCTATCACCTGTGATAGGCCATCATGGTTGGAATTCATTGAGGACAACACTAATTCAGTCCTCCCCTTTTCAAACACATGTGCGCAATTACACACCAAGATCTGGAAAGGCTTGGGCCTTCATCCAAGTGTAAAATCCTCTAAAGAATCCTAAGGTACTGGGAAATGTGAAAATACGCATTCACACACAAATGAAGACCTTCACAGGAAGCATGATCACAAATACAGAGAAAAGAATTGTTCATTGACATATTATACCTAAATTTCTAAACTTCTCATCTGGGAGCTGTGTCAGTCTCTTTTTCGTTGTTGATGCACTCATCAACAAGAGAATTGCTTGATCAGCTTTAAGTACCACAGACAACCAATGCTATCAAGGCTGTAAGAAAACAGCCTGTAAATTGTTATGAGTTTTGAAACAGGCAGAATCCTCTGGTCAACTTTAGAAGAAAGAGGACTCTCTATATAAACAAAAGAAGAGAATGCACCATAACTGTATGCTTTCCCTTATAATGAAGATAAAATCTGTCTTATTTTTGAAGAATAATCTAAAAAGATTAGAAATTCCTCTCTGAATCAGTTTCTCCCTTCCACAATTGCTTTCTTACGAAAAAAAAAAAAAATGAACTGTACCTGGATTCAGAGGTTTGGGGTTTGGTGTACTAATGTGGGCTATTAGTCTTGGCTTCTTGTTCTACCTTTTCCTGAATTCACACTGAAGCACCAGTCACCAAAATATTATCTACATTAGCAGCTGTGATTCACAGTTATAATTCTGAAAATTCCTCCCCTCCCACAATTCCACCCCAAACATTTCTTGCTGAAGTCATGTGTTAAGTAGACCTCCTACATGCTGAAGTGACTGCATATGACCTACGTGCATTGAATAGCATTCAGGTTATATGACAGAAATCAGACTTTCTGGCATTTCTGTCCTACCCCAAGGAAATGAATAAAATGGAAGCTTCCAGAATTAGACTCTTCTATATGATAAGAGTTATGCATCCCGTACTTGTCTTTAAAAAAAACATTACCGTTTGGCAACCAAAACTCTTAGCATCAAAACACTGCATTAATCAATGTTCAAATAATTTTGTCAGGAATTCTGTCCACCAAACACCTGCAAAACCTTATTTTCATTTCCCTCAATATTAGGGTTATTTACCCTGCTCTTTCCATAAATATCATCTATGTTCCTCATGTCATGCCAGAAAGTCACCAGATCTGAGCTATTCTGGAGCAGGTAGGTAGTGCAATGTTTTGAAATCCTGCTGAGCTACAAAGGCTCTCCACCAGCTAGATTTTCCTTTTTATAGGAAGTAGGGACCACCCCCAGGACTTTGCTGACTGCAATATGGCAGAGCAGTCAGCAGAAACACCATATCCTTGATATCTCAGAATCACACACAGTCTGTCCAAATCAGTTTTCATCTAATGTTAGTGCAGCGACCAATGTGCATTTTTTACAAAGGTACAAAGAATATTGATTATTTGATAAAAAGTTGTTCTACCATAGAGAAAATAATTGCTATAGTAATTGTGTGAAATCAGAAAGGTAAACACTTGTTATAGGATTTGTCTGCTATTTTTAACCACATGTTTATAACTTCATCCACCCTACCACTAAGTTGCCTATGGCAAGGGTACAATCAGAAAAAAAGCAGAACTTTACAGTATCTGAAGTAAGACAATAGTTTAAATATTGACAATATTTGAGGCAAAAAGAAATGCCAACAATGTAAGTTGTGAGAAACAGAGATGGCAGATAAATTTGCCCTCCAAACAAGATATTGCTGCTTACATCTTGAAAATGCTAGTCCCAGCAACTCACAGGAACAATCAAAAATAGACTAGCTGGGTTTATCTTCCCACAAACATGCTATTATTCGTACACCAGATTAGGAATTATTTTATATGACCCACTTGAATTTACTAATTTTGCCCTCAACAATCTCTTTTTATACAATCTAAAGCAAAGAAATCACAACAGAAAAGAAAGCAGTTAATTAATTTTAAAAAGATAATTGGGGATGCGGAGAACAACAGATGTTAACCATACCTGCTGACCAAAAATGGGGATTACCTTGAGAAAGGATAAGCCTTAATGTCCAAGCCTTGCAAGGCACTAATGAAGGTCAAGCATTTAATATTCTATTCATAACTTAGAATAAAAGTAATGAGCAGAAAATTCTAACCTGTAAGAGTCAGAGCACTTTGTATTACTCTTAAAACTCAAGAGTTTTATATATGGATCTATAGCTCTCTCTTTTTGCGGTCCTGTAAGCCTTTGGTGTAGATAATATTTTATAAAACTTAACCACCATAGCAGTGACTCACTGCATTGTATGAATGAGTAAAAATAATTTTCTATATAAATGCTATGGACATAACACATTACTGTTATATATAACAGCAATATTATGTGCTAGAAAAGAACATGTAAAGATGTACAGGATGAGAAATGCTGATAATATACATAGAGATACCATGGGGAAACTTCTAGATTAAAAAAAACCCAAACTTTAATGCCTTTATTTCCTCATACAATACTGTTTACATAATTACCAAGTTGAATTATTCACTAAACTGTGATATTACTTGGTTACAGAAGCAGCAGGTAGCACATAAATTATAACCTGCACATCTCCTGAATTCCAAAGCCAATAGCTGAGGAAACTGTGACAGCTACTTAATTTTGTTGTCCATTCTCAACTACATTGCTCAAAACTGAGGGAGTTGTTCATTTGAATCAATCATCTCTACTTACTAGACTTTCAAAGGGAAAAAAAAAGGCTCTAGCTAATTCAAGAAAATAATTATCCTAAGCAGCAACTTTAAGATACTTCTTTATAATTGTCAAATTAAAAGCAAATGCCAATCTTGTCAGTGATTTCTTATAACATAGTAACCAGTTTTGAGCAGAGAAATCTTATCAATATGGTTATCTTTGACTCATTTTAAAGATGGCCAAATCATGGAGACGTTAATGAGTTCTTTTCCACTTTTATTCAGGCAAACTCTCATTGGCTTCACTGTCCATCTCCTGTATTTTTTTATTCCCCATTTTGTGAAACTGATACAAAAGGAGTTTGCCTGGGTTAAAAGCCAGTACACTAGGTTAGGATTAAATATATTTTTATAGCCAAGAGTAAATTGAAACTTAATCACTTCTAGTTTTGACAGTACAAAAATTATCAACTCTGATACATAAGTAATGCATTTTTATTTTAATTTTATTTATTTCTCAGTGTTATGCCATTTCTTGGTCTATTCAAATAAATTCAGTTTTTGGTTTTTAACTTCTTACTTTGCCTTAAAATTATAGGTAGATAAAAACAAAACAAACTGGACTTTGATAATAAACAAATTTATGAGGGTTTCAGAAATAGACTTGTGTCTATCTTTTAATAAAAACTGAAAATGCACATAAACATCAACAGAAACATCTGTTTTACCCAGAACAATAACATTTTAGATGGCTTGGATCTTCCAAAGTCTGAATAGTAAAGTACATAGTAATAATATTGCTGGAATGGTGTACTTATACAAATGAACTGTTCTGTTTCTTCTTTTTGATTTAAGCCTTAATGGAAAAAGAGTAAAAGGATTGAGCTCTCGTGTTGTACTGTAAGTCTTTAATGTGCACATTTGTAGCCAAATCATCTTATCTTTTAGCAGTGCATTTATACTTTAAATCAAAATTTCAGAGATGTAGAGAGTTGCACCTGCAATTCTGGGTTCAAAATAATGGGCGTCATACAGCTAAGTACAGCTTACTTATTCCAAGTATCTAGCTTAACTAACACTGATTTAAAGTCTGGATATGAAAGAATAAATATGTCACCGGTAAAGGCATCAATAGGGACTGTTATTGGACACGCTTTATGAATGAGTCTTAGATTTAATATTTGAATAAATTGGAAGGTATTTTACTGCCTATTAATATTTTAATTAATATTAATTTATGAAGATTTTATCAAATTTAACATCTCTTCCACAGGTATCTTCACTCAGGTTATATAACAGCTAATACAAAACCTCTTAATAAAAATCTTCTTTTGGACTAAACAGATAGACAGTGAAAGTAAGAACAGAATAAGAAGTTATTCACAATTCCCATACTGTTAAATTTCCCTGAGACTTTGCTTACATACAACATATTTTTATATTTATGGGCACTTAGTACAGATATAATTCATACACTTCATCAAAAAATATAATCTCATGGGAGACATCAGTGAAGCACTGGCCGCTTTCAAAATATTACTACAGTTTAGCTGCCTGTGCTTAAGTTGCTCCTGTCTGAACAACCCAAATTTCCAATTATTTTCAGTTACAAAACTGACCATCCACTTAAATATAACAGAGTCTTTCTCTGGTTCCTAGAAATAGAGAGAATTCATGTATTTTATTCCAGCATCTTACTGTTGTTAAAATGAATGGAAATTCACATGTATTTCAGGATCAATATACGAGAAGATGCTCAAACAACATTAATCCTGTCTAAAAAGAGGACACCATCAACCATACATCATAAAAACTCTTCTACAGAGATTCTGAAAAAGCAAAGGTGAAGGAGATAAGGTCTAATAATGGCTTTTTGTGCAAAATTTGAAGTCTCCCAGTGATTTTGCTTAATCTGATTTACTGTGCATCTACATCTTTAAGAGGTTGAAGAATGTCTTTCACCACAAAATATTTCTATATGACAATGGAGGCTTTTATCTATAGTTCCATTCTTCCATTATCTTAGGAGTTACTGTAGATAAGATAGAGAATCAGAGAAAAGAAAACATTTGCTAATCAGGCATCACAAAAGGTAACAGCCACATATTTTCAGTCTTCCTGATCACGTATCAGCTTAAATTTTGTTTTGCTTTAATGGAATCAGAAGAATCAGAAATGAAGCTTCATTTGAATGCTATTTTCTCTGATTTTATTGATGATTTGGAGCTTCAAAAGAGCAATGTATTTTTGAGCAGCTATATCATATGTGAATAATTTTTTGGTCTGCTGATGCAACTCTGTCATGAAAAATTTAAAGTGTAATGTTGTCTTTGCACTAATGCGCTCAGCGTCTCTGTAATGCCATTCTGCTATCCTTCTGCAACTTTAGATATGGGAAAAAGATGAGTTGTCATTCTGTTATAAATTAAATTTCCAATAATTATTATTTATTTAAATATTCACCATGATAACATTGACCATAAGGTTATTTTTTTTTAATTTTACAAAAGATACATTTCTTCTCAGAAATTACAGCATTGAGCAAAATTATTTAATTATCATAAAAGAAAGCGAGCAAATTTTCTCACATTTGTGCTGCAAAAAGTACAAAGAATTTTAGCAGGTGGGGATGGTTGCATACCTGAGTTAAACTGTAAATTATGTAAGGTTTTCAGCAGCATTTATTATTCATTGATCAAGTTCTTACTCCATGTAAATTTCATTTTGCAACTAAAACTTATTTTTATATTAAAACACTATTTTCCAGATAAGAATGAAAAGGCAATTCACTTTTTTACAACTATATTAAAAACCTTAGAAAAACCAAATATTTTTCTTTATTAATCTTGTCTAAGAAATTCTATTTTAAATAAGATGTTGGTAGAGTGCTAATATTGAAATGAGAACTTCTCCTGGTGACAACAAATAAATTCTAATATGTTTTTAGACAATATAAAGACTGAACAGTGTGAAGATCATTCAGTAATTCCACAGAAAGTCTGCTGACTTTGCAGATGATAACCAACCTTCCAAAAAGCCTAACTGAATCTGGACTGAAAACTTAACATCCAAGTACATTTGGTAAAATTTGTGAAGGCAATCACTACAGAATATTTATGAAAAAAACCCAAACCAAACAAAAAACAATATCAAGCAAAATCAAACTAATAATTCTAAACATTTTCAGAGATCTGTATAAAGTCTAGAATACATATATGCTGGATACTTTTGAATGCCTAAATTAGAATACATAAATTAATTTAGAAAACCTAAATTCTAAAGGATTGTAGATTAAACAAAAAAGCAAACAAAAATAGGTGAAGGTTATTGTTACTGTTTTACTTAATTTGAAGCTGTCTTGAAATGAATGAAAACAAATTTATTAAAGACCTCAGGATCTGACCAGTAGCTGTCTGACCACTGTCATCAGAATAATTAATGAACATTGATATGAAATGCAATACTTAGAGTTACCTGGGTAAAATTCTGAACTGCTGAACTCTACAGCTAACTTAAAAGCAGTACAATTGTAAGCTTTTTAGTAATTAAACCAGTTTTCTCTTGGATTTTTATCTCTTGTCTGGATTTCCTGGTGAAGCATAAGACAAATTCTGAGGTAGCTTTCCCCAGAGTTATGGCCAATTGTACCTGTCTGGTGTAAGACTTTTCTTATAAAGTCCTTATAAAGATGTAACTTCATTCATCTTCCATTCTCTCTGTCAGAAAATAACATTAACCTGGCACCTATTTCAACAAGGCACTGAGCAATCTGCTCTGACCCTGAAGTGAAGTCTGATTTTGGGTAGGGACCTGGATCAAATGATCTCCGTAGATTGTCTACAGTCCAGATTGTGATATTCCTTTAGGGACAAAACGTGAACACACACATGCCCTCACACAGACACACATGAATCATATTACCATAGGATATCTCAATCACAAAAAAACATGTAAAATTATCACATGCTGATTTTGTTTATGACATGTTCATTTTTTCCTAGAAATCACACCAGTGACAAAAAAAAGTCGTAACAGTTAACTTGGGGCTTCTTCCTTTAAAATGGTCACAAAATTTCAAACACTACTTATTTCAGCAGAATATTTCCCAAGGAGCAAAATACAACAACCCTTGCACATTTAATGAAATGAGCTTAACCCATACATGCTTAGTGCCTTGCAGAGCCATATAGGTTGGTGCAAAAGAAATATTAAATACCTCTATATTTTATTTAGAGTGTTTTGAAGTTCTAGTTACATTTAAGTTGCAAAATGACAAAACAAAATAAAAATAGTGGAGAGTTGGGAGCACTTGACAGTAAGTAATTAAGATTTTACGTCTAGTGGTTTCTCATTTTCATGTTAATCTTTCTGTTTGATGCCTTCTCCTTCAAAATTGTTTTCAAATGAGAAACTCTTTAGAATCAAATTTTCTTTCTGTAAGCTTATTTAAACAATTCTGAGCAGCCCCAGGTGACCACATCTAGCTTAGCAAGCAGCTTATCCGCTCCACAGTGGTAACCTCCAAAGTTTAGTAAGTAGAGATGATCAGGAGCTTTTTTCAAAAGCATAGTTCTTCTGCTGGAAAAAACCAAAACAGAACAAAAAACAAACAAACAAACAAAACCACCAAACAACCAAAACACCACTGTGAGTGGTACGCATTGTTTTGCTAGGTAGAACGGACTTGAGTGCTTTTCAGGATCACCTCCAGTACTGATGATACACATGAGAGTAAATGAGTTCTGCTCCTCGTCCCCACTTCAGTAGATGTGAGGATTTAGTTCATTGATGGCTGTATATTAAGATTTTATTTTTCAATGCACACAATCATCTACTGCTATTAGTATTCAAAATGAATGCAAAACACCGCAGGCTGTAGAAAGGTATAAAATCCTGATTTAGTTGTGTAAGAAATAATATATGAAAGGCCAAATATGTTTTCTTTAATGAAAACCTAAAAATAATACTTTGATTACAAAAGTGTTTTCTAACAAAAAACTGTTTTACTTGCATTCCAAAATTAAAAGTTAACCCCATCCAGAATTATAATAAGCATTTTAATACACAGTCTTATCGATTTCATAGCAAACATATTCTTGTGAACTGCTTTACTTTAAAGATTCTAATTTAATATATAACAAGTAATTTTGTTTAAACATACTATCATTCATAAAAGTGACTATCAAAAGGGTGACTTTTAAAGTAACATTTTGGAAGTCTTTATTCTTTATGAAGAAAACAGGAGAATTGCTTACTATCGGAGGGAAGGGGGGATTAATACATTTTATTCACTGTGTTTTCCAAGGAAAGTATCAACTGTGACCTTCCCTGGCTACACAACATGTCAGAGAGAATGCAGAGTGCTATGTTTAACATCTAATCCAAGGGTTTTGCTGTTAATTCATTAATAAATAGTTTCTCTCTTCAAAGTGCTAACTAAACAAAGCAAAAATTCAGTTTGAAATCGGTAATTAAAAAAATTCTACTGCTAATTATGCACACAATTTTTGAGTTGCTGGTTTGGGGGACTTTTTTAGCCTTTGTTTTATTATGACTAGTTTGACAGATATGACTCCATTACAGACATGCTCCCAAGAGAGGCTGTGGTGGTGGAGGTATGGTATTCAGAGACCACAGGGGAGTACCCACCTGCAACACTGACACTGCACATGCTCAAACAGGATTTCAAAGACCCAAATATGTTTATGTTCATGAAAACCACAGATATATTTATTTATAAGACCAACACTAATGTTTCTGTGAAGGAGAAAAACTGAATTCTTAAGCATAAGCATCTTAAGTCTGCTATAGTCAATTAAACAATTTGAAGGGGAAAAGCAAATAGGAATAAGAATCTGTACTGAAAAATTTAACTCCAGAGATCTCCTTTCAGGCTTTCTTTGTGAGTTATGAAAGTGAAGAAGAAGAGGAACGAATTTATTTCCCACCTTCTCAATTGTTTGTCAAAAAACAAGAAGAAATTCTATTGTTTTCAGTTTCACAGGACTTCCTTAGAGAACCTAGGAAAGTTGGGATTCTGTTGATGATTCAAAAGTTTTTGGTAGTTGCAGTAATTCCAGAGGGCAGTTGTTGACTGATTTACTGTTGTTCAATGATCTGTAAAGCAGCAAGTTCTTGGCTCTAGCAATGTTAATATAAGAAACAGACCCATTCAATGTAGCAGCAGTAAATATTTCATGACGTTGATCATTAATGGGTCTTTTCAGTTCACACTGGCAGAACTGTGACAGATCTCCCACAGTTCAGTAAGGTATTAGACATTTTTCATATCACTTGTCTATCTAATCAGATTCACTTAAAAGTCAGGAATTTAAATTTCTGCCTGCATTTTGTAAAGGTTGATTTGTTGAGCTAACATATGAGAAACACTGTTACAGATCTGAATTACTAATGACTGAATGTATGTATTTTATATTGTTTTCCAGTATCTTTTCCAACCTAAAGAAGGAAAAAAAATTACCAGAGAATAACCTCTCTGACAAATGCACTCTAGATTACACACTCATATACAAATATGAAAAGAGATAGTTTAACTTTGTATTTTCTTCATGCTCAGGGATACATATATAGTATTACACTGCAATGGGAAAGATTCTGATAATCCAACTTTTGTTCTTCTCAGGTTTAATTTTATCTTTTTTTTTTGTTTTTTTCAAGAGAAAGAATAAGTAGAGAAATATTTTTAACTTCAACAATCAAAATAAACTACAACTAACTTATTTTCTCATCAGGATTGCCAAAAAATGTGAGAGGTCTTATTGGCCTAGATTCAATATGAAGGTTGAGCTGGGTTTTGACATTAGCCTGATACTGAAGGAACTTTCACTACAAATATGAGAAATGTTGATTTAAATAATGTCTCTCTGAACAAGCAATTGACTCCATGTTGCAAAAATCTCTTGCTTCCCACAACACACAGGCACTGAGACAAAATTCAAGGACTTAGCAGCCTTCATGATAAGTTATGATGGAATTGAAGGGGATACACTGCTTTTAGATACAATAGAGTTAATTTTCTTCATAGTTGTTGTGGGGAGATGGCCGAACACCTCCCTGCTGATGGGAAGTAATTAATTAATTCCTTATTTTGCTTTGCTTGCAAATACAGTTTTTTTGCTTTACCTGTATAACTGTCTTTATCTCAACCTACGAGTTTTCCACTTCTTCCCTTCCATTTCTCAATGCAACCATTTGAGGGGAAGTGAGAAAGCCCTTTTGTGGGGCTTAGCTGCTACTGGATTTAAACCCCAACAGGGGTAAAGTGAGTACCTTGATTTGCATGTTTGGATGCCTGAGTATCATTGTCTAACTCTCTACATTTGAGAATTTTCAGAAAAAACATGGAGGTGGCTTTGTGACTTTGAATCTCCATTAATAGAATCAGATTCACACTCTGGGTTGGGAGCGACCCACAAGGATCGAGTCCAACTCTTAAGTGAATGGCCCACGCAGGGATCAAACCCACAGTCTTGGTGGTATTAGCACCATGTTCTAACCAATTGAGCTAATCTCCACCAGAAATTATATAATGAAATAGAGGCATTAAAAGCAACCTAACTCAGATTTTATCTGCCAGATTTCACTCTGCATCTTCCCTTAAGTCTTTTTATAAAGGAAATAGATCTATATTCAAATATATCTTTTTTTCCTACTAATAAATTAATCAAAATTGAATTTTAAGATTTTTTAATGTAATCAGTTTACTTTCTCTGTTCATGAATGACAGCTAATACCTAGGTTTGAAAACAACCATCTCTGCTTGCTACACAGAACCCTCCATTTCCTCCCTCCATCGCTGTTAAAAATTTTTTCAAAGGCAGACCTGAAGTGCAAATGTTCTTTGTGAACACTAAAATGTCATTTCAGTGCTTGTCTGGGTATTATTGATTTCATTTAACAAGTAGGTGAAAGTCTTCAGGGACCAGTGCTGTGTAATTGCCTCTGTGACACAACCAGCCA
This sequence comes from Cephalopterus ornatus, assembly GCA_013396775.1. Lineage (NCBI taxonomy): Eukaryota > Metazoa > Chordata > Aves > Passeriformes > Cotingidae > Cephalopterus > Cephalopterus ornatus. The sequence continues at coordinate 38,958 of VZRE01006803.1, forward strand.
ACACCACCCTGGACAAAAGCTTTTTGAACATAATCAATACGAAGTCTACTTCTTTCATACTCAAATTTCCTTCAATAAAATATGGACATGGATGACATCAAACTGGCAGGTGATATTATTTCCACTTTGACAGTCAGACCCTCATATCCCCTCATTAGGAAGTTTGAAATATGAAGTGACATATGCCTCTTTTCCTTTATATCAACCTCACTTTTTTAACTCAGTGAAAGCTTTGTCTTTTATGAAGGACTACCGCCTCCCTAAGATTGTGCTCTATGGTGAACTTACCACTGGCTGCCGCAAGAGAGGAGCCCCGAAGAAGAGATATAAGGACTCCCTGAAACAACATCTCAGCCTTGGCCATATCGATCACCATCACTGGTCTGCTCTGGCCTCCAATCGGGAGGCCTGGAGACACACTATTCACAATGCTGCAATATCTTTTGAAAATACACGCAGGATCACTCTCGAGGAGAAAAGGCAACGCAGAAAGAACCGTGTCCTTTCAGTACCACCTGGGGAGCCATTCTGCTGTGCCTTTTGCAACCGGACGTGTCTATCTCGCATTGGCCTTTTTAGCCATCAGCGCGCTTGTAGCAAGCGTGGGTAGAGTCCTTCACAAATCTTCATTCGCGAAGCCTAGCCATGATGATGATGTTTGATGTCCTAAATTGATTTTATTTTCAATTTCAGCAAATTACTTGAATTTCCATTTCCTGTTTGGAAAGAATGGGAGAAAGGAATTTCAACAGCAAAATATAAAACAGTAAAATCAGTGGTAGTTTGGCATCTTTCCACAATGAGGAACAAATGAAAGACTATGAATTTCCCTTCTACTACGCTAAGGGGTTAAATACACATATATATGTATATATTTGGGAAGCTAAAGTAGTAAGCAGGGGCTAATGAAGTAGTCATATGTCTTTATGAATGAAAGAGGGAGAAAAATGAAGTGTCCAGACTTTTTTCCAGGATAGAGATTGAAATAAAACTGGTATATATTTGTGAGAAATTTTTTTTTGCAGGATTTCGCATTGTCTCTCTTGAGTCAAACTTGCATAAACAAACTTGTTTCCAGGCATGCTTTTAGAAGAAAAATTTTGTCCTTGAAACAAAAGTACTGAAATGAACCCATAACATCTCACCTGTCCACTATCCATTAGAAAGTCAAAGACTGAAAACAACATATCAGGACATACAGCCTATCAAATTCTAATCTTTTGATCTAAAGCACTCATGACAGATTGGTGATGAATCATAGCCTTTGTCTCTGTATTCAGCCTGGACATATCTAAGGCTGAAGCCTAAATTTAGGATTAAATTTAACTCATATTCAGCTCTCTCTGGAGGCAATCGAGAATGATGAAAATATGTGTTACTCAAGATACTCCTGACTTTTGACTGTCTTGACTAGTAAAGGAGCCTACCTTGACATCTACCCTACTTTAGGCAAGGATGGGGTGAATCTAGGCTTCTCCATTGCACCAACTGCAAATTTGGCTGGGGTAGGGATATGTGGCGTCCATATTTCAGCTTTTAAGGATTATCTAAGGTTATGAAAATAAAATTAGCAGTGAATTTACTCCATCCTTTACTGCACATTACTTCTAGAATAGGGAACAGATTCAAAACCCTCCACAGGAGGTGATTTTCCAGGCTCCTTTACCTATAGCCATGAAAAATAACACGCAAAAATAGGTATATGTTACAGTATCACATGTGACATGTATGACTCTGTTAGAAGAACAAAAACTTTTTTTCCTGCTATATCACAACACGGCATTTAGGCTATCAAATTGAAAAGAAAATTATGGGACTTCTTCCTTAAGTTCTTTTTGACACATACAAATAAGCTTACAAAATGTCTTTTTCTTTCTTCACATTTTTATTTAAGGCTAATTAGGCATTCATATTGCACATTTTGTTACATGGCTGGGAAAGAATTAACAGTTCTAAAAAGAAAGAAACTTCAGACAGAGAGAATCATAGCTTTTTAAGGACTTGATAAGCATCCTTCTGAAACAATACACTTTTTTGTCAGCAATGTGAGGATCTCAACAGTAGGCATTTCTTTTCCAGTTTTTTCTGGACCTTCAGTTTTTTTTTTCTCTGTATTTTATGACTCTAATTCTGGCAAGATCCTGGGTTTGTATGGGACTGCAGAGGAAGTCATTATTTAACCTATCAGTGGGATGCCCCTAATAATCTAATGCCATATTGAATGCTGAACTGTGAATAGTGATGGATTAAAAGCATTCCTGCAAATACATCCTACATGCAGTGCATCTATTTCTGCCTAAAAAGAATTTGGCTAATTTCTTTGACAAATTCCAGGAGTCTGACACAGTTGTGCATGTATGTCTTCTTTTATATATAAAACAATGAAATTATGGCTTTAGCTTGTCAGGTTTCCAACATTACAGATTACTAATACCAAGCTGATGTATGTTGATACTGCTGAAAGTAATTTCTAGTATTTACAATTCAGTAAACAGCCATAATGCTTTAAAGGGCCTGGTTGCAATTCTTTTTTTTTTTTAATTCAATTTTAGCTTCTAACTTGGTATTTCTTTGTTCAGTATCAGCTAGTAGGAGAAATAACTGTATTGTCTCCTCTTCCCAAAAACTCTAGAGAAAGTGGCTCATAAGCTTCTAACTATGTGTTGTATTCTGTTTTCCAAACTAACCCACCCAGCAATGAAATGCTGCTCACAACTGAGTACTCTTTAGTGCATTAATTCCATTCAGGATTGTTGATAATTATATCTCAGTGTGATTTCCTTAAAGATATCATACAGGCCCTTGATAAACAGCTGAAGAGAAAAATCAGGGGATTAAGTGTAATTATAGCAAAGTGGTTTGCTATTAAGCTAATAGAATAAAAAGTAATTGGATTATGTATGATCTGCAGCAGCTCTTAGACTTTAAACATTAATTAAATTATCATACTTCTCATTCAAAAATGGACTGGTTGAACATAAGCTGTTTTGACACTGCCAAAACAAGAGAAACAAAATACGAAATATTTGTGCTGAATGTAGTGTTCAGTGTTACTATAGTACAGACACAAAGGCCCAGTTTGGTTATGCTGAACTTATTTTTCATCTACATTCTATTTAATTATTGCTTACTGATGGAAAAATTCATGATAACTGGCAAAATTTTCTTCTTGTTAAATGAATAAAAATATTACATCTAAAAAGAAAAACCTGATTTAGTAATTTTGTCCAAAAGTTTTTCAAATGGAATATGTAGAAATTACATTGTGTGTTGGACCAAATAGAGAAAATAAAAAATTTGGTTGTTTTAGTATATTATTAGATGATGAATATACTACGTATAAAATACTACTGTTTTTAAATATACTGTTATTAAAATCTATATATTTTAATTAATTTTCTCCAAAGAAATAGTATTTGAAAACACTTTTTCAATGTCAAGTGGACATGGAAGCTTGATGACATATACTTCCTTTAAAAATGATACCTTTAAATACAGTTAAAATAAATGTTATTTGGTGTAAGACACATATTAAGAAAAATTCCTGAAACAAAAATACATTTCCCCCTAAGTGCATTGAAGCAGCTTTCAAATAATAATAATGATAATGATGATGATGGTGTTAATAATAATAATAGTAATAATAATAATAATAATATTGTGATTGCATTATTAGTTCAGACCAAGTAATCCAACACAAATGCAGAAAAAAATCTCAAAGAAAGGTTTAACTTGAGCATTCAGAGAAGTAAGTATTTTGTGTATATACCAAGTTGTCTGTAAGTTTACAGGTACTAATGTTTGCAAGCGTCAGAGTTGTTCTTTAGGGGTTTGTTATACCTTTGCTCCTTGTTTTATGGCTATCCCTAAATGCCAAAGTGTGTGTGCAGTGGGTTATTCTGAAAGGATTGTAACCTCAGGAAAAAACTGTCTTTCATAAAGACTCAGCTTTTTTCATATTATGGGTGTTGTAAATTCTGATGTATAATCAATAAAGGTGAGAGGAAAAGGTAATACTGTTGATGACACTGCCTAGCATAGTTAGACAGGGCCATTGAGGCATTGTTGGAAAATAGGAATAAAAGATATAACACACTTAAAACATTGTTCAAAATTTACATGTTTTGACCTCTGTATCTGTGAAGGGCTCTAATGACATAATGAACTGTCTTGGCTGAAGCAGTAAATAAAAACAGAGGGAAGATAAGGGCATTAGTCATAACTGAAAGTGGAGGCAATCAGGATTTTTGGATTAAAACATTTTTCACTGTTTCTGCCTAGTTCTGAGTGGAAATTGCTCTCTGAGGTGGACTCCTTGTGATTTAACTGGAAGTGAGGCAGCTGGACCCAATGGTCAGTTGCCTACCTCTGAAATTAATTTTTATGTATCTAAAAGCAAACCTAGTATATATAGTGTGCTCAGGCTCATATTCTCAGCTTCTGCGGAGGGATAGACAGCCCACAATGCACCTATCAACATTTCCATCACATCTATTCGGTGATACAAAAAAATGAATACAAATATTTAATTCACTTTGTCATTATTTTGCCTTAATTGATTCATATTTCTTCTTTTAATGTCTCTTTGGCAATTTCAGCACTACAAGCCCAGCATTCACCAGGCTCATGTAAGTTCCCTAGAGTTGACCTGGCACAGAATCCTCCACAGTAGTTGTCCTAAATAAGGGAGCTAGACCACATCAAGCAGGTATGCTGAGCTTCTTAACCGGGGTTCAGTGCCCTAACAGGGTTAAACTACCTAAACTGTCAGCCTGATTTATTCATCCACTTAAATCCATAAAATACTTTACAGATAAAGTCTGTATAATCACTGTTAAACTATTCTGTGTCATCTCCACGCGTGGCTTAAAGTCCATCCACGTCCTTCCAACACTTCAGCACAGGCTCCTGATAATGAGCACACATTAAAATCAAGTAAGACCTTAATAACAAGAAAAGGAGGTGAACACATGCAATCAGTTCTGGGAAATGGAGCAGTGAAACTGATTCAAGAGTCAATCAAGTTTACTGCATAGATATGACGAGTCAAGACTCCTCATTGCATGATACATATTATTTTATAGGGGTTGATGTTTCAATCTGAAAGAAAAAAGAATTAATTTCCCTCCATCATTTACTATATTCTCTGATCACATAGCTAGTGGAGGGTCAATTTGGCCCTTTTCTCCAGAGAAAATTTGTCTACTACTTCTAACATGGGCAGTAAATTTTCAAAGCTTATGCCATACTCACATGGAAGCAAATGTAATGAGACCCCCAAACTATCCAAAGCCTACTGATCCATTTGCCAAGCAGAGCTGATTAGAATATTACAACACACAGAGACATTATAAAAAAGTCCATTAAATTTTCAGAAGCATATTTGAAATACCAAGTAAAACCAACTTAGTGTTTCTCAGAGGTAGATTGCACTGGTACTTTGAAGATCAGTTCAGAGATGAGCCAAGAATAAAAACAACACACCCGGGTAACATAAAATTCTTCCAGGTGTCAGACATCATTCATCAAAATAATTTACAAAAGCAGATACAGTTCCAAGCTTTTTAGAGCCACATGGAAGTACTTCAGGTGAGTTCAACCCTTAATCTTCTTTGTTGGCTGTCTTTATTAAACAAAGCCTCAAATATCTCATTCTACTGAAATTGTCATTAGCATCTCATGCAGGACATTTGATGCCTAATCAACAATGACCAGATCAAATTTAACTTTTAAAACATGTCTTCATTATGCAATATTCTGGTTTTAAATTTGGGAGGTTAAAACACACAGAAAGATTGTATATATAGCCAGTACTAGACAGTGATACATGAAAAGTTGTGTCCAAGTATGAGCACCAGTGGTCAGCTTCCATTCAGATGCGGGTTTTGTTCAGAAGTTTTGTAAGTGGTGTTATTAAGAATGAGTGAACTTTTCTGCATGGCTCTGGAATTAAAATATGTAATAATATCACAGTTATGAAAGACATCTGAAAAGGAGGAAGCAAGTACAATAGTTATTTTTTAATTTCTAACTATATGTTCTTTATAAACATTTGCATAATTTGTATTACTTTCTTTAATTTGTCAAATATATTGATCATTTAGATGAACTGGCTTGGAGAACTGTGACCTTGCTGAGTTTATAGCAACTTTACAGTTGAGTTATCACCTCTTGAAGAATGGCATTATAATGAAACTGCTGATACAACCTTTACTACAGCAATGCTACTGTAAGAAAATTTATAATGGGCAATCATCCTCTGAGATGTCTCAGGCACTGTAATCTCTTGATGCATTTCTTGGTACCAAAATGGATCAAAACGGTGACAATCAGATGATTATATTATTGTAATAACTTATCAAAGCAATGCTGGAAAGAACACTGAAACTAATTTTGAACATTTTTTCGTTATTTCTTTGAGAAATACAAAATTATGTAATTCTTTTTGAAAAGAAAAGGTAAGACTTGAACTGAGGAATGGTGATCCTTGAAAACTACATTTATCATTAGCTATTATTCTCACCAAATATCATGGCCTAAAGTATCAAACTACCAATAGGTTCTTTAGAAAATAGTAATCAAAGACATATATAATACTGAATTTTGACTTAAAAGCAAATAAGTACTAGTGCACAAAAGAGGAAAATGTTAATCATATGGTGAGAGCCTATCTTCTCAGATACTTCATTCAATTCATTCCAGAGAAAGAAGTAAGGAGTACATTACTGGCAGTAGGAAATATATGAATTAGGAAGGCAAACATTATGTCTTCCTTTTGAAGTAAGATTGTTAAGAGATGCAGACAAGTCACTTAGTATACATTTTAAATTAAAGACCATCATAACAATAAATGCTGAGAATAATCCCATTTGCTATTCAGAATAAAAAAAAAAAAGTAAATGCATGAAATACATGTATAAGATAAACTTCTAGAAAGATGACAGAAAAGAGTTGTCTTTATTTGGAAGTCAATTCTCAATACATTTTAGGTTCCTCCTGGACACCCTCCTCTAAAAATTCCTATATATACTTATGCACTCAGTTGGAAGCCTGTATTTATGAATTAGAAGACAGAAAAACAATAATGTCCCACATTTCATGTGGTTGAAAACAAACATCTCTACTACCATAACTAGTATTGGAAAGCTTTTTCTGTTTTGTATTACTAAGAAATGAAATTATTTTAAGCATAATTAAAGCACTAAACCTCAGACTAAAGTATATTTCAATTCGTTGAGTGCTTGAAGAAATCCACATTTATCTGTGTCACTTGCCACATGTAGATGGAGAACTGACAATTTTACTATGTAATTTAAAAATGCTAAAAGAAATAAAGTTAGTGAATTAAATGATAATCAGACAAGATCAGAATTCAGCTTATCTCAGGAAAATAGTGGGTTTGCATTGCAAAATGCAGTGGAGTCTATTAAAAGTCCTTTGGTTGCACTGAAAGCAAGTGCAGATTAGCTGTTGATGGGCATCTTACCGAACATATTTAGAGAGTTTCTGTGATGATCCTCTCTTCTGAACATGTCAAACTTTGGTTATGCTGAAGATCTGATATATCACCTACAGCTAAGCACAGTAAGTCTACCAGTATGTATATATATATTTTGTAGCATCATATATACATGACTACAATTTTATCCTGTAATTCAAGTCCAAACATCAGTTAAAACAATTGCAACATAGCTCCAGACAAAGGGTCCATGTAGACCAGTATTTGGTGTTGCAGGATCTGCACCTGCACAAAGTTCATGCTGAACCAGCCGGTGAACTCTGAAGACACATCCTTACAGGCATGTCTTTGTCACAGACACTCAGGCTGAATTATCTGAAGACACCGCTGAACTTCTTATAATACCCTGAAAGGTCTGCAAAATTCAGCCTCGTGGTTTCCTTCTTAGCTTTTATACCAGATCCCCACTAACTACAATCAAGAAATGCTGATGCATTTTCTGAAATGCTTTGTCTATCACATATTTTTTGGTTTTGTATAAGTACACAGCTTTTAATCTAGTGTGTTATGTTGCATGTTTAGGGGATGATGTGGCAGTGTCTGCCTAATGAAGCTGCCAACTATCAAGTCAGTGTCATATAATTTATGAACTAAATCAGCATATTTCCATACCTTGTTGTGCAAATCTTATCAAATTTCTGACCGTGAAGTAGATCCTGAGGAAAAAAAAAAAACCAGATCTGCACAAAAGATATTGTATGTAACTAGCATGTTGGGGTTTTTTCTTTGAAAAATCAATTTTTACAAAAGTTGAAAGCCATCATGTTAGTAAATTACAAACATTCACCATGCCCAGAAGGTAAGAAGACAATAAGAATGACAATTGCAGGGAAATAATAAATGAACAAGCAAATAAATATTCTCAAATATTTTTGAGACAAGACAAGACCCATTGTGTGAAGCAAAACAAATGAGTGTTACAGATAGCTAGTATAACATGACTGTTATGAGTTAGGTGTTTTTTGCCATGCACTGAGAGGGTACAAGAGTATGAATACTTTTCCCTGAAGAAACACCAAAATATTTCTTAAATCATTCATTTATTATGGTATTTGAATACTTTTTCATACATTCATATCCTAAGGAATGAATATGTACATAGTGATAGAAAAAACAAACTTCCAGAAATAAAGTTCTGAGATTAACAGAGAGAGAAACGATATTATAATTAGCTTCCTAACTTGAGCTAAAACACTCCTGGACCACGTATTTTATTTATAGGAGTGTGGGGGACAGAATTAGTACAATCAAAATTACATCAATTCCTAAGACGGAATCTGAATGAGATTGTTGAACTAAATAGAATTCCATCTAAGAAAATGTAATCAGAGATTTTGTGAGCATAGAGGTAAAAGATTTAAGCTCTGTCCGTTGGTATTCTGTCTGTTTAAAGATGAGGTAAAGTCACTTTTTCAACTAATGCATTTCAAGGTGTAACTGAAATTTCACTTCAAAGTTAAAGGTTCAACAAGCAAAACCATTTTTTGTAACTGAAGAAACAATGTTCAGAAAAAGAGACTTATTCTTGTTTGTCATCTTGGTGAACATTTAAGTTCACATTTGAGAAAAACATTGTGGTAGATATGTTTTGTACTTGGGCTTTTGCAGTCCCTGGGGACATGTCAGCATTCCCAGGCATGAAGAAAGAAAAGACAGGAACCGCCTCTGGTTCTGAAATAATTTACAAAATGTTAGTTTTCTAGAAATACTCATGCACTATTTAGCTTCTAGGGTGGTCATGTGGGAACTCTTTCAACTCAGAGAATGAATAGCTCTACCTTGCAATCTTCACATCCCATAGACCTTCAGGGAGAGGGTAATGGACCTTGCATGATTAGCAGTTCACAGCCTTTTCTACAAGACTGGAAGAATAGATCACATTCTTCTCCCAAAGAAGGGTTGAATGTGTGATGGTGAGAACAAGAGAGCAGAGCCTGTCCTTCTCATAGACAGAGATTATAGGGAATCTGTTGACTGAAACACAGACTGTCTATGAAAGCAGCTGTTCTATCACCTGTTTTGGGGAAATGTAATACACGAAGTTTTTTGTGGGGTTTTCTTGCTTTATTTATTTATTTATTTATTTATTTCTAATGTTCCCTCCTGCCTTATATAAAGGATAAAACACCTTGAACAGAAATCATCAGAATAGGCAAGTAAGCCACTGCTGATGGTGGGTTTGGATAAGCAGTTACCCATTTGAAACTATCCTGCTGCTGACATCTGGTTGAAGGATTATCTAAGAGTTTACGCATGAGGTTAGATGCTTTCTAGGCAGCAGTTCGGCTACCTCTTTGTTTGTCACTCTCCTTCTCCAATAACTTCTGTTAACCCATTAGAAACAAATCCAAGGAAGACATTTAGGTGTTGAAAGATATTAAATTCTCATACTTTTCTTTCACAGCACGGTGAATGAAATTAAGAATTATCTTTTTTAAGCTTCCTGGCCAATAGAACAATTCTTATGTTTGTCACTAGGGACGGTAGATTGCATCCTTTTAAAATGTCAACTGAGCAGAAAAAGAGAAGGTGTCTTCTTGTCTGTCTACACCGAAGGGGATGTGGTTCAACCGGAGAAGATTCCCTCTGAAAGAGATGGCTCTTTCCCTCAAAGCGATGAAAGCTGTCAGGCAAGCCAGACTTCTCCAGTTCGACACAGACTGAAAGACTATGAAAAGGGTAGAGGGCAGACGTATGGTCTAACTTAACAGTAGCAGAAAACAGGTGATTTTTTTCAAAAATCTAGATGCGATTGCAAAATGGTTGCAACCACTTTTGAGAGCTTTTCAAGGACCTGATAGGAGAAGGAAGGATTTTTTTCAAAGCCATTCTATCTCATCACAGCCTTAAAGTTGTCATTATTCATAAGATTTTCTTGTACAAATTATGTTAAATTAAACCTATTCTAACCTGTAACCTGTAACTCCTTTCAGTGACTTCAGCATGTTCTAAAAAGGCGACCACGGTAGTGATTTTAGTGGAAACCCATAGGAAAAAATAGCTTGAAAGATGTACAAACTGAGGTATTTTATAATACTGCATCTAATGTTGCAGGAGGATTTGTCAGTTAAGTCCTGGCAGAACAACAGGCAGAACTTTTAGAAAACTGTAACATGCAACATATCAGCTAGTCACAATCATGGAATGTAAATAATTATGATAACTATCTTTCCTTCCAGAGCTGTGTTCATTTGCGTCTCGGGACTATGAGAACTAAAAACACACAGGAAATAAAATACCTCCATAAAGTATTAAGAAAAGAAATCACGTTGCCTGAAGTAGGGTTAACTAGTAGCTCTTGAAGAGAAGTATGGTTAGCTGTACATGCACAAGTTTGTTTGTAATTCAGAAACAAATTTCATCCCAAATAGAAGTGCTTCAGTGAAATAATAGCCACCAAATCTCTGTAGGTTCTTTTCAGTGCCTTTGACAAAGTGGCAAGATTGATAACAATGCACCTCACCCTGAAGAATGTTCCCTGTCTGTAATTCCCTTTTAGGCATCTCAGGGGAACTGCAGAGCTCCTATTTGAAGGTGTGTCCAGAGGCACTTCTTTTGGACAAAAATACGAGATTTTCACCAGTAGATATAATGGCAATGTTTGGGTACCTTTTGAATCCTTATTATTTTTTCTTTTTTTTTTTTTTAATCCAGATATAGTGCAAAATATTGTTATGATAAGACCTCTAGCCATTTCTTTTATGTTTTTGATATAATCTGTTGATCATCTAATAGCACATTCATTTCTTTTGGAATCTAACTGAATCTTTGTCACATTTTACTGCAGAAATATTCTTGTACTTAGGCCAGAAATAGATGCTTTGAGTTATGTTTTGTCCCAATCAACACAATCAATTTACAGGACTTTTACAACTCAAATTCTGTCTCTAAGTCCTCTTTAACTGCTAATCAATTCTTCTTACAAAAACACAGGATTTGACACAAGTTTTATTTCAAACAGCATGCCCCTTGTTCATTCAATCTCATGACCTGACATTGCCATTGGGCCATTACCCTTTTTCTGTAGTTCCCCTTTTAACTCATGTCATTCAATGTATTGACACCAGCCTTCACTCTTGGAATTGCTTGCAAATTCCAGGACTTAAACTCCTGAGCAAGTTACTGCAGCTTGACTTTGATATGCAGTAACTGTTCATTTGTACGTATTTTTTATGCAGCAATGTAAGTTAATGCATTTCAGGAGCTGTAGTACCAATGTTTCATCCACTTTCATTGTTAAATTAAGACACTTTACTCCCCATTGTTAGTGATCTAAAACTGTACACATATAGGTTATGTTCAACTAATGTATGACCAATTTTTAAGCATAATAACTGGATCAAGACTTTATCCTTTATTAATTTATTTGAATCAAGTACCTAATGAACTTACCCATCTTATTTGAATGGTTATCTGTATCTCTAGTCCACACTTCAGTTCTGCTCCATGGGTGAAACTACTTCAGTCAGGGAGCCTGAGTTGTATAGAACGAGAAGCAGATTTTCAATCCTCAAGAACTCATTGCCACCTTCATTTTGACTACCACAACTGAGATCAAACATTTTTAGTTGCAAGATCTGTCTGTTGATTGTCTCAAGTAGATCTAAAAAATAACCATAAAAATTGACATCGGGACTTTGAGAAACATGAGAACAAGAATTTCTGTGTTATTAATAGTATGATTTTATGAATGATAGTTCATGGTTGATCCTGCTTCTGACACACAGATCCATTCCTGTCTGTCCCTTATACTTCCCATATCTTTCTGTCAAATGCTGACTTATTGAAAAATAAAGCCATTCTTTTTAACTCTTCCCACTCTTCTCATTACCTTTATTAGCCTCCTTGCTGTGTTATGCTAAAGAAGCTCTATGCCTTGTCTCTGACAAGAAATGCAGTTCTGCATCAAATCATTAAATTTCACAATAAATCATTTAATGCATGGTTTCAAAGTGCTACTTTGATTATGTGTATCAGAGGTTAAAATACAGAAAAAAAAGACAAATCAGGGAAAAGAAGTTTTTTCTACCAGCTTTCAATATACACCTTACTAGATATCTTAAAGAAAAGAATTAGCTTTCCATCTGACTATGCATGCAACTACAAGTTATAGGCAAAAAGCCTATGCAAGGTAAACAAAGTCCTTTTGAAAAAGGTCAGTCTTAAGTAGAAAACCCCACAATTTCAAATCCTAAAACTGGAATTTTACATCTTTATTTACCAGCAAACTAAAACAGCCATTCTATACTTATCTATTTGAATATGTGACAGTGTTGAAAAAAAATTGCAACATTAATTGCACAATGGAGAACTGCTATTTAAATCACACTGAGATCTCTCATGACCCTTCCTGCAAGAGTACAAAAAAAAAAATCCTCTTTTCCTTTTTGTAGAAGGAAAGTCTTCAAATCTACTTACACGTAAGAAGCTTCAGCCCCATGATACAGCATATAGTGCAGGGTAAAGCATTGTTTCTCTCACCTCTGAATTTCTGAAAACCAGATTCCTTTCTGCTTTATGGCTCAAGTTACCACTGAGTTCACTAACCAAAATTACATTTCAAAACATTGATAATTAAGTCTATTTTCAATATGATATGACTCTTAATTCCATTTCCATTTGAAAATTATTTAATAGGCTACTGCTTAGAAAGGTGAGCAATAGTTCATTGCTTTGCTTCTGGCCCGTATATACATTACTTACATTCATCTCAGTAATTACTGAACAGCAGTTGCATAGCTACATTTACAGGGGAAAAACAAATTAAATTTGCTACTTATACAGACTATTAATTAACCTGTGACTCACTTTGTGAATCTGATGGTATTAGTTGGTTTCCAAAAATAACAAACAAATTAAGCATTGTGAGACTGGAAAGATGCATACCGTGTCTTTACATAAGTTGTCCACTGTCGTCTTATAATCAGAAGTATTTACATGAAATATATTGTCTGGAAAAACAATACAAACTTGTTATTATCCTAAATGGTCATTAGGTGTCATTATCTTTGTTCACTTGACCTTGCTTCCACTGGGCATTTCTACTTCCACTAGGCTTCCACCTTCCTTTTTTGCCTTATCTCCAAGG
>VZRE01006804.1:0-15268 GCA_013396775.1 Cephalopterus ornatus
ACAGGGGAAGCTTCTGGAAGCTTCCAACAGTGGCCACCCCTGTAGCCCCCGCCGCCGCCGAACCCCAGCACAACCCCAAACGCTCACCCGTTTTTCCGCAGCACTGACCAGCCTCCTCTCCCCGTGAGTGTTTTTGAACCACACGGGCGTGTGCTCCTCGCAGATCTCCTCATCCGAGGAGGCGAAGAAGCTCTCCAGGGTCTGGGAGACCGTCTTCCCCCGCACGAACAGCGACTGTCCCTGGCGGTTCCGCAGGAGGGAACTGATGGAGAACACGGACATCTTGGAGAAGTTCAGTTTGCCTCGCTCTTTGTAGCTGGGGGGAAAACAAAAGAAAAAAAAAACGTGTTAAAACATGCAGGGAAACCTTCTGTCACGCAACAACACTTCAAAATCCCTGGTTTACACCCCCAATTTGGCCTAATAGTGGAATATCTTTCAAATTCGCACATATTTTAATGGAGTATCTTAAAAATCTGCACCCATTTGCAATAAAATACCTTTAAAATCTGCACATATTTTAATGGAATGTCTTTAAAGGAATATCTTTAAAATCTGCACCCATTTGCAATGGAATACCTTTAAATTCTGCACATATTTGCAATGGAATACCTTTAAAATCTGCACATATTTGCAAGGAAATAACATGAAAATCTGCATCTATTTGTAATGAAATATCTGTAAAATTTGCACCTATTTGTAATGAAGTATCTTTAGAACTCGCACATATTTTAATGGAAAATCTTTAAAGGAGTATCTTGAAAATCTGCACATATCTGCAACAGAATAATGTTAAAATCTGCACGTATTTGTAATGACTACCTTTAAATCTGAATTTATTTAAAATCTGTACATATATGTAAGGGAGTATCTTTAAAATTTACACCTATTTGCAATAAATACCTTCAAAATTTGCACCTATTTGTCGTTAAATATCTTTAAAGTCTGCACATACTTGTAATGGAATATCCTTAAAATCTGAATATCTTTAAAATCTGCACCTATTTGTCATGGAATATCTTTAATGTGTCCACCTATTTGCAATGAAATACCTTTAAAGATTGCAGCTATTTGTAATGAAATATCTTTAAAATTTGCACATATTTTAATGGAATACCTTTAAATCTGAATATCTTCAAAATCTGCACCTATTTTAATGGAATATCTTTAAAATCTGCACCTATTTTAATGAAATACCTTTAAATCTGAATATCTTTAAAATCTGCACCTATTTGTCAAGGAATATCTTTAAAATCTGCACCTATTTGTCATGGAATATCTTTAAAATTTACACCTATTTGCAATTAAATACCTTGGAAAGGGGAAGTGGGAAAAAGCCCATTCCCAGTGGATTTTTACCTCCCCTTGGCTCCTGGACCCCGAACCATCGGGTTTTATGGCAGCACAGTCGTGCCAGAGCAGGGAAATGAGGGTTTTCCCACGGATCCTAAAACCCCTGGAGCATCCAAAGTGGATACCCATAAATCCCAAATCATAGCCTGGCTCGGAGCAGGTGAAATAATTCCCCCCCCCGCCCCCGGCTCAGATCCCAGAGGTTTAATTCCAACCCCCTTTTCCCGCCGCGTCTGTTCCTTGAGGGAAGCCGAAATCCCTACTCACTGCTTCCCGACGCTCCCAAACGCCAGGGAGTGGAAAGTCTTGCAGGTGACATTCCTGGGAAAGACCCTTTTCCCCTTCTCTGCCACAGCTTTGTTGAAAGCCACATAAAGGAAGTTCAGCTCAGGGAATTTCTCCGCGTACTTGGCCAAGGTCGAGGTTTTCCCTGTGCCTGGAGAAGGGAAAGGAAGCAGAGGAGGAGGATTCCAGAGTCAGGAATTAATGTTCCAAGAGTGTGGCAGGAAATGTTTGTGCCTGATGGAGCAAATCAGGTTTAAAATAATTCCAATCTGCAGCCTAAAAGCTTTAAAAAAAACAGAAAGAGGGAAAAACAGGATGGAAGGTTTGTGGGTTGAGATAAGGATGGGGGAGATCCCTCAGGAATTCCCACCACGGGCAAGACAGGCTTCACTTGAAGGAATTCCTTTGATTTACTGGCAATTAAATCAGCGGAGGGAAATGAGGAGTAAAAGCTAAAGCCTAAAACACCTTCTCCTCATCCCTCCCCTCTTCCCAGGCTCCACTTCCCTCCTGATTTCAGGGAATCATGGAATCGTTTAGGTTGGAAAACAGATCGGCTCCAGTGCGGGGCCCTTTTTTCCACAGGGTCAGTCCTTCAGGATCTGTTCCAGCATGGATTCCTTTTTTCCATGGGGTCAGTCCTTCAGGAAGGGGCTGCTCCAGCATGGATTCGTTTTTTCCATGGGGTCAGTCCTTCAGGAACGGGCTGCTCCAGCATGGATCCCTTTTTTTCAAGGGATCAGTCCCTCAGGAACTGATGTGTTCCAGTGTGTATCCCTTTATTCCACAGGGTCAGTCCTTCAGGAACTGCTCCAGTGTGGATCCTTTTTTCCATGGAGTCAGTCCTTCAGGAACTGCTCCAGCACAGATCCCTTTTTTCCATGCGGTCAGGCCTTCAGGAACTGCTCCAGTGTGGATCCCTTTTTTCCATGGGGTCAGTCCCTCAGGAACAGATTTGCTCCAGCATAAAGCCCTTTTTTCCACAGGGTCAGTCCCTCAGGAACAGGCTGCTCCAGTGCAGATCCCTTTTTTCCAGTCAGTCCTTCAGGAACAGATGTGCTCCAGTGTGGATCCCTTTTTTCCACGGGGTCAGTCCCTCAAGAACAGGCTGTTCCAGACTGGGTCCCTTTTTCCCACGGAATGCCCGGGAATCCCTGCCCCAGCCCCTGGAGCCTCTCCTCTTCCATCCTCCCTTCCCTCAGGCCCTGCAGGGCTGTTCTCCCCCATATTCCCGCTCCTCTCTCCCATTTTTGTTCCCATTCTTGGGGGCTTTTCCCTTAAATTTATTATCCCAGAAGCACAAGTTGATCCCCCCCGGAATCCTGCCGTCCCTGGGCCAGGAGGAGCCGGGAGGGAAGGGGCAGACCGAGGTTCTTCCGTTCATTTTTGCCACGGAATTTTGGGATCTTACCTGCAAACGCCATAATTTTCACTATCTGACCGGGCTCAATCCTGTGATTCAAAATCCTCTGCTGCTCATGGGTCAGTTTTACCTCATCCCAGCTGGGAAAAAAAAAAACGGGAAAAAACCAACAATAAACCAATGGAAAAGGAATTCAAGAAATAAATCCTCCCCCACAGAGCGATTGATCCCGTCTCAGCAGCGGGAATTTGGCACTGGAGCTACTTGGTTACTGGAGAAAGGAGAAAAGCAGGGAATGAGGGAATATTGGAGCAAAAATAAAACTTGGGGAAAGTGACACGGAAAAAGATCTTCCCAAGGGATGCTATAAAATGAATTTGGCACCCTGGCTCCTTAAGGTCATTAAAAGCAACCAGCTTCATCGTGGCTACGGATGGAATCACGGCATTCCCATTCCTAGGAAAGGATAAGGAATAAATGAGTCAATCCAGGGTAAATGCAGCAGAAAGGGAATCAAGCCTGGATCTCCACAGGCCAGGGAAGTGTTTCACTCCTTGTTGTCCTTCTTTTCTAGGCAGCAAGTAGCAAAAAAATGCTAATATTTAACATATATATCGTTAATTTTTTTATATCTGTCTCTGTATATGTATAGATATATAAATTATATATAATTATAATTATATATTATATCATATAAAATGAAAATAAATATAAATGCATCAAATAAATATAAAAGTAATAATAAAAAAGAAATAATAAAAATGTCAATTATATCCAAGCAAGCAAATAAATAAATAAATGTTGGTATTAACACTTCTTCGGCAGGATCCAGAAAACAGGAGTGGAATCAAGATCCCAGTCCCTTGTTTCTTTCCCGGGGTTCAAAAAGGAAAATCCACATTTTTTGGGGGCTACAGGAGCATCAGCAACAACCCAAACCCCTGCTGGGGCTGCCTGAACTTCGTATCTCTGCAGGAACACGGCGTTAAAATTCCAGCAGGGACTTCCCTCCTTCCAGAGCTCCACATCCCTAGGGAAAGGGGTGATTTGGGAGGGTATTTTGGGGTGGTCTGGACTCTGTGGACACACAGGACTGTGTCCCACTGAACCACGGTGTGCAGCCAGGCTGGGAGAGCTGGGAATGTTCACCTGGAGAAGGGAAGGCTCCAGGGAAACCTGAGAGCCCCTTGCAGGGCCTAAAGGGGCTCCAGGAGAGCTGGAGAGGGACTGGGGACAAGGGAGGGAGGGACAGGACACAGGGAATGGCTTCCCACTGCCACAGGGCAGGGACAGATGGGATATCAGGCAGGAATTGCTGGCTGGGAGGGTGGGGAGGGGCTGGAATGGATTTCCCAGAGCAGCTGTGGCTGCCCCTGGATCCCTGGGAGTGTCCAAAGCCAGGCTGGAGCAACCTGGGATAGTGGGAGGTGTCCCTGCCCATGGCAGGGGCTCGGGATTAGTTTATCCTTAATATCCCTTCCAAACCATTCCACGATTCCACAACAGATCCAGCAGTGACTTTAAACTCCGTCAGTGCCCGGTAATCCGATTTTTCCACATTTAAGGCTCCAGATTCTGGTCTTCCTCTGGGAATTCAGGCGGCAAGGAGCGGGATAAGGAGTTGCACTAATCCATAGCCACCCGTCCCCGACGTGAAACACTTGCCCCACATTCCCTGGAGCATCCAGCATTCCCTCAGGACCCCGGGCACCCTTTGGATCACCTGGAAAAGCGTTACCTGGACCACAAGTCCTGCCTGCAGCGCCAAGCCAGTGTTTCCTCTTCCACATTCCCAACGGACACAGAGGAATTTTCCATCAGGTACAAGCAGTAGAAGACGTTGTAATGGATCCTAGGGGAGAGGGAAAAGCAGAAACTGCCACTGGAAATCTCCCCAGAAAACAAAGGAAACCTCGTAAAAACCCACCAACGCCTCGGATAATTCCAACAGAAAGCCTGGAGCGCTCAGGAGATCGTGGATAATTAGAGAATTAATTATTAATATTAAAGTAAAGCACTAATTGGGCCTTGGAAGGTCACTGCAGGGGCACCAGGGCAGGGAGAAGATGTGGCAGGGAACGGGGTCAGAAGGAAAACCTCCTGGATTTGAGGGAGCACAAATAATGGGAATTATTACATCTGCTTCAAGCCAGGCTGGGATTTGGGATTTATGGGTTCCAAATTCTTTTTCGATTCTTCAAGCCAGGCTGGGATTTGGGATTTCTGAGTTCCAAAATCTTCCACATTAGATGGTCCAGAGATTTTAGAAGTCATAGGAATTTGGGAAAACACTCACTGCCCTGCTCTGGTCCAACTGTGCTGCCACAAGCCCCACTGCTTTGGGGGGCAATCCCTAGCCAAGGAATAATTCCCAGGGAGATAAAAATCCAACGGGAATGGCTTTTTCCCGCTTCCCCTTTCCACATCAGTGATAAAACCTCTCCAAATGCTGCTTCTCCTCAGCAGAGGAGGGACTTCCCCAACCTGAACTGTTTTAATGATCCAGATTCTGTCCAGTTATTGCACATTTAAAGAGCAGAGAGGAGGGAAAAGGAGCCACGAGCTGGAAAAAGAGGGAATTCCCATTACCAGGCTTGGAAAACAACCTGTAATTCCAGGGTGAAGGATCGGAATACCCCTCTAGATTGATTTTTTGTCCCCAAAACGAACCAATCCTGATTTTTTCGTCCCCAAAACGAACCAATCCTGATTTTTCATCCCCAAAACGAACCAATCCTGATTTTTCATCCCCAAAACGAACCAATCCTGATTCTTCATCCCCAAAACAAACCAATTTTGATTTTTCATCCTCAAAACGAACCAATCCGGATTTTTCATCCCCAAAACGAACCAATCCGGATTTTTCATCCCCAAAACGAACCAATTTTGATTTTGCATCCCCAAAACAAACCAATCCTGATTTTTTCATCCCCAAAATGAACCAATCCTGATTTTTTCATCCCCAAAATGAACAAACCTTGATTTCTCAAGTGACATGCTCTCTGCCACGTTTTCTGCAGGTGTTTCCCTCAAACTGATGACTTTATCCAGCAATTATCCATCCCGGAGAGGCCAAACAAGCATCCTGATTTCCCTGGGCCCAAGGCTGAGGAAACAGGGGATAAACCCTTCTCCTGGGTTAGAACTCGCAGCTTTCAGAACCACCTAATTCCTGGCTACAAACTCCTTTTCCAGAGCAGTTCCTTCCCACTTTTCTCCTCAGAGGAATTTACCTGTGTCCTTAATCCTCGTTTTACCCTCACTGCAATCCTGAAGGATTTTGTTCGCTCCCAGGTGAACAAAAGGCACGGGATGGATCCCAAAAGGATCCCACGGGACTATAACCAGTGTCAGGGAGGTAAAAACCACATTAAACTGTCGTGGTTGATGTGCATCTATTCCTGAGCAGGAAGTTTCTACAACTGCTTTAAAACCTGCTTTTATTCCTGAAAAAAAAAATCGGGATTTTTGAACACGTGTCCGCCAAAGGAGGGCAGGGAGCGATGGGACAGGTGGGAAACCACATTAAGAAGAAGGAGGGAAGGTTTGGCTGGATATTGGGAAGGAATTCCTGGTTGGGAGGGTTGGGAGGCCCTGGCACAGGTTGCCCAGAGAAGCTGTGGGCTCCTCATCCCTGGAAGTGTCCAAGGGTGGGTTGGAGCAACCTGGGATACAGAAAGGTGTCCCTGCCCACGGAATTGGAATGGGATGCTCCTCACCTGTTAGTGATGGGGATGCTCCTGTCCCTCATGGCAAACAGGAGCGTGGCAATGCAGTAGAGCACCTCAGTCACCTCCACCACGGACAGGTTGGAGCTGGGCCTCCTCAGACATTCCAGCAGCCTCTGGATGTCGCCGACGCTGTCGGAGAACAGCACCATGACTGCAATGATGGCCCACACGTTCTCAGCCTGGGAGAGGGAAAGGCAAGGAAAAGCTCGGAGCTCTCAGGAGCAGGGGAACTGCTTCAACCCTCAAAACCCCCCACTGATTCCACAATAAATAATCCAATCCTCCTCAGTCTCAAATAACACCCTTCAGGCGCAGGAAAGCCCTCAAGGTTTAAAGAGAGCTTAAATAAACCCCTAATAAACGAGAAACCCACCCCTGTCCTGCTCTGCAGATGTGGCAGCTTGTTGGCCACACACACTTGGGCCTTGGAGAAGAGGTGGTGGCTTCCCAAACACCGGAGAACCGCGCTGGGATCCACCTTCCCCCTGACGGGCACGGCCGACACCAACCTGTGCAGGAGGACAGGAGTTAACAAGCGAATTGATTCCCCAGGTCAGGGATGTCCCCTCCAAAGCACCCCCAGGGAGGCTGCAGCAGGTTTGGCTGTGCCTGGCTGCGTGTTATCCCAAATTTGGAGCGGCTGCAACTTGGATTTCCAGCCCCTTCAAGTGCCAAGAGCCATTTAGAAAAGTGATCCCCAGTTCTGAAACACCTTCATCTGCAAGTTCCTTCTGGCTCTCTCCAGGTCTCCTTCTAGTGGAAGGTTTCCCTGCCCATGGCAGGAGGTTGGAACTGGATGATCTTTAAGGCCCCTTCCAACCCACACCAATCCATGATTCCAGAAGTCAGATCCACCTTGCTCCTAATTCAATTTGACACTTATTTGCTACATAAAATTGGCCTCTGGACCACAGAGATCTGAGCAAAGCACTTGGTTTTATCAAGGACTTGTCCTGGGCTTGCCAAGAACTGTGCTTTCCAGGAAAGGAAAACAGCAAAATTCATCGGAGAAAGAATCATGGAATCATGTTCTCTGCAGCCCCTCATCAGGCAGGGCAAGACAGGAATTAGATCCCCTTTCCACATTCCCAGGTTTCATCCTCTGCTTGTACAAGACCTGGAATCCTGGGGGCAGTTTTGGGTCCCTCACAAGAGAGACACTGAGGGGCTGGAGCGTGTGCAGGGAAGGGAAGGGAGCTGGGAAGGGGCTGGAGAACTCCTCAGGGAGCTGGGGGGGCTCAGCCCGGAGAAAAGGAGGCTCAGGGTGGACCTTCTGGTTCCCTAAAATTCTGTGGAAGGAGGTTGGAGCCAGGCGGGGTTGGACTCTGCTCCCGAGGAACAAGGGACAGGAGGAGAGGGAACAGACTCAAGCTGTGCCAGGGGAGGGTCAGGTTGGATACCAGGAGATATTTCCTCGTGGAAAAGGTGGTGAGGCCTTGGCAGGGGTTGCCCAGGGAGGTCTGGAGTCCCCACTCCTGGAGGGATTTCAAATCCCTGTGGATGTGGCACTTGGGGACATGGTCAGTGGTGGCCTTGGCAGTGCTGGGGAATGCTTGGATTCCGTGATCTTACAGATCTTTTCCCACCGAAACAATTCCGTGACTCCACGATCACGTGCTCCAAACAGAACAAGAAAAAGCAAGGGAAGGTTTTTTTCCCCATTTTCCAGAACCCTACCAGTGACTTTTTACCACGAAAATAATTTCCCCTCCCTCATGTTCCTGCACGTCTCCTGCCAGTTTGGGAGACAAACCCATCCCTCTCCTGGCAATTCCCGGGATAAAACGGGAGAAGCCCCAAAGCAAGCAAGGCTTGGGGACCTCCAGGTGAATTGGACTCACGTGATCAGCCCCAAGACACATCCCTCCTGCTCCTTTGTGATGGAGAAATCCTGCAGGATCTGCTCAACCCTGCGCAGGGCCGAGTCCTCCTTCATCAGGTACCGGTGGTACAGCTTTTTCCAAGGAATGAACTGGAATGGGAAGCACAAACCACCTCACAGCACTGCCAAGCAGGTTTCTCGTGGCAAATAAGCCCAAAAAAAGGTGATTTCCAAAGACATGGAGTTCAAAAAGTAGCTTGGTGGGGACAGATATCTGACAGGAGATTGGGAAGGAAAGAGGAAACTTGGGAAAGAAAGGCTGAAAGCCTGCAAATATGCCTATAAAAAGCTATTGTTTCCTAGAATGATGGGAACAGGGTGATGCTGGTTCAGTTTGAAATATCAAAGCATGAAATAAATGGGGATATTTTCAGCCTCATTTCCCAGATCAGCCCCGAGCAGGGTCTGAGAGTTTAAAAATCCCTGTGCCCGTGAAGCCCTGTCCTTCCACAGCTGCTGTTTGGATTTCTCCAGGAAAAACAGGGAGGACACTGCATTTAAGGCTGTGCTGGGGAGCGAAGCTGAACAGGAGCCATCAGTGTGCCCAGGTGGCCAAGAAGGCCAATGGGTCCTGGCCTGGATCAGGAAAAGTGTGTCAGCAGGATGCCAAATCCAGTCTGTCCTTGAACACCCCCAGGGATGGGGACTCCACCCCCTCCCTGGGCAGCCCATTCCAATGGCTGAGCACTCTCCAGGGAACAAATTCCTTGCTGCTGTCCAACCCCAACCTGCCCTGGCACAGCTGGAGGCCGAGCCCTCTTGTCCTACTGCTGCTTCCCTGGAGCAGAGCCCGACCCCCCCCGGCTCCCCGCTCCTGTCAGGGACTTGCAGAGAGTGAGGAGGTCTGCCCTGAGCCTCCTCCTCTCCAGGCTGAGCCCCCCCAGCTCCCTCAGCCTCTCCTCACAGCACTTGTGCTCCAGTCCCTTGCCCAGCCTCGCTGCTCTGCTCTGGCCCTGCTCCAGCCCCTCCATGTCCTTCCTGAGCTGAGGGCCCAGAGCTGGACACAGCACTCGAGGGGTGGCCTCACCAGCGCCGAGTCCAGGGGCACAATCCCTGCCCTGCTCCTGCTGCCACACTCTTCCTGAGCCAGCCCAGGAGCCATCGGCCTTCTCGGCCCCCTGGGCACTGCTGGCTCCTCTTCAGTCCCTGTCCATCCCAGCTCCCAGCTCCCTTCCTGCCTGGCTGCTCTCCAGCCCCTCTGTCCCAGCCTGGAGCTGCAGGGGCTTGTTGTGGCCAAAGGGCAGGACCCAGTCCATGGATGGTGTCCCGCGTTCAAAGACAGCTGCAGCTCCCTGTTGTGCATCAACCCTGCTCCAGCATTTGAGATGCAAAGGCTAGATGAGGACACTGGCATGAGAAAAGTCCTGCCTGGTAGGACTTGCCCCTTCCTAGGCTCTCCCCTTCCCTGGAAATCCAGCTGGCAGCCTCGGGCAGGCGCCTGCACCCCGGAGAGCTGGACAGTGGCACCCACTTATCCGGTCCCAAGGTCCCCGGGCAGCACCCAGGGAGGGGTGGGCCTTGCTGGGGGAGCAGCTGCCTCTTTGCAGCTTGCAAAGTCTTTTGGTGCTCTCAGAACCTGTAAATCATTAACTGGTTCAGTCTCTGACAACGCTGATGACCGAGAGAGCAGGACGCCTCCGGCGTTGTGTCCAGCCTTTCCCATCCAAATTTATGGGGATGGCACGAAGGAGAACTTTGGATCTCCACAAGAATTTGGGCTGAGATCAGTCTCCACCACTCCCAAGCCAGGCTGAGAAGCCTCTTGGTCCAAGGTGGGTAATTCCAGGGTGAACAGTGAGTGGAGAGCTGTCTCGGAGACACCTTTAATTGGGATTCAGGGATCCTTCCTCCTGCCAGAATGGGTTCCCAAATTTACTTCACACGAACCAAACTCCATAAAAATAGAGTTCAAAGCTTTTCCTCTAAACCCATCTGGCTACAAGAGGCACCGCAGAGGCTGGAGGACAGGGACCTAACACCAGCCCTGAGAGGACACTTCCCAGTCTTCCAGCAGGAATTCCCTGCAAGGCCGCAAGGAAAAGAGTGGAGGGGGATTTTGTGGAGCCTTACAGGATGCTCTTTTTCCATGTAGGGGAAGAATGCAACAAGGGGTGTTGCCCCAAGGTTGATCTCTGGACACGGGTTGGCACCTGAAGATGGTCTGGGAGACCAAAAAATGACAGAGGACTGAATAAAAACGGAGCAAAAAAGGGATTTAAAGGAACAAAGAGAGACAGAGAGAGCATGGATGGTTGGGAGGAGCCACAATAAGACAGGACAGAGCAGGAGGAGAAGGGACAGGCTGGAATGAATCCCAGGGAATTCCTTACCAGTGCATCCCTGACTATGTCCCTCCAGCAGCGACACACCAGGCTCACGTTCTGGTAGAGATCAGTCACGGGAAGGAAGGCAAAGATGTTCCTGAGGACTTCAACAGGCAGCTCATCCATGTTTCCCTGAGGCTCTTCCCACTTCCGAGTGCCCAGGAGTCCGTAGTATGGATCAGGGACTGGCTCTACCTCCACGTCATCCGGTTCCTGCTTGACCTGGCCGAGCTCCGGAGGAACCAGCGGCTTCTCCTCAGGCTCCCCCCACAAATCCTGCTCCGGATTGACAATTCCTGAGGCTGCAGCAGCAAGGAGCCGTTTCCTGGATCTTCCCCTGGGAACTGGCACAAAGTCCTCATCCTCCAGGAAAACTGAGGAGTCGCTGCTGATGTCCGTGTGGCTGCTGAAGGAATCATCGGCTCCAGGGGAAAAGGGATCCCGCGGCTCCTCTTTGATCCCGCAGCCCTTCATCCCACCAGCCCCTGCCTGTTGCTTCTGGGATTTCCTGAAGAAATCCAGGATGTTCATCTGCTGGCCTTGTCCTGCACAAGGAGAAAGAGCAGGAGTGAATTCCGTGGAAACCTGAGCTACCAGGGACACCCGAGGCTGGGGAAGGGTGGAGTTATTCCCACGGGGTTCCTCCTTCCCTCGTGTTCCTCCTGTGGGAGCTCCAGGAGTAGGTCGCTTCCTAAACCTCTCCTACCACAACATGAGGGAAATCAATGCCTTTAAGAGGATAAAAAGCCATTTATTCCCAGGTATTTCCTGGCTGCAACCTCAAAAAGCACTGGAGACCTCGGAGTAAATCCAAATTATGCTCTCAGCAGCCACCCATTCCACGTAAAACACGGACTAAACTTCCCAGCACTGATTTATTCCTTCTGTCCTGCCCCTAAATCTGGAAAATATCCTGATTTCAGCTAAGAAGCCACTCAAGGACTAAAAAATCCCAGGCACCTACTGCTGGTTTTAAGGCCTTTTCTCTCTGGGAGCTCAGGAAGGCTTGGATGGAACAGGGCTGGAAAAGCACAACTTCCCTGCTAAGGTTTAAGTCCAAACCCCCGAAACCTGCAGCACCTAAATCACCTAAATCTAAATTATTCGATTTTTTTAAGCGAGAGAAAGAAAGAAAATGGAAAAAAAAAGTATTCCAGGGTCTTTTCCCAGCTCACCAGCAAATGTTTTTTTGGGAAGTGAGTCAGCTTAAACTCAAAATCCCAATGAAAATGGTTCTAAATCTCACCTTCTACAGGGACCAAGGAATTCAGGAATAATTTAGGATGTTTTTAATTTGCTTTCTGCCTGTTTCCTCATTCACAGGTGGGTGTAGAACCCAAGGTTTTGAGGCTGGGCCTCAAATAAAATAAAATAAATAAAAATAACATAACAAAAATAAAAATAAAAATAAATAAATGAAGTAAAATAAAAAATAAAGTAAAATAAAGTAAAAAAAATGAAGTAAAGTAAAAAAAAGTAAAATAAAAATAACTTAAAATAACAAATAAAAATAAAATAAAGTAAAATAGAAAATAAAACAAAATAAAAAATAAATTAAAGTAAAAAAAAGTAAAATAAAGCAAATAAAGTGAATAAAATAAAAATAACAAAATAACAAATAAAAATAAAGTAAAATAAAAAATAAAGTAAAAAAAGTAAAATAAAGTAAAAAAATGAATAAAATAAAAATAACCTAAAATAACAAATAAAAATAAAATAAAAATAAAGTAAAATAAAAACCAAAATAAAATAAAAAATAAAGTAAAATATAGCAAAAAACAAGTAAAGTTAAAAAAAGTACAATAAAGTAAAAAAATAAAGTAAAATAAATAAAATAAAATAAAAATAACAAAACCAAAAATAAAATAAAAATAAAGTAAAATAAAAAATTAAATAAAGGAAAAAAATTAAATGAAGTAAAATAAACTAAATAAACCGGATAAAATAAACATAACATGAACTAAAAAATAAACTAAACCAACGTAAAATAAAATAAACCTATCTGAAAACAGCTCTTTCCCCTTCCGTTGGAGCCCTGAGCTCTGTCGTGTCCAGATTAGCTCAAAGCCTTATCAGTCCTCAAAAACCCTCTGAGGCTTCAGCCCTTCTGAGATCCAAATCCAGGAGCTGTGTATCCTACTGCTCCCCACTTCCAGGAAAGCCACAGGTCGTGACAACGCTTGAGAAGCCCTAAATAACTCAGCAGCTCGTTATTATTTAATGATGGCATGAAATAATTATCCTAAAGAGCATCTCCAAGCAGCAGTCCCCTCATTAGCAGTGGCCAGCTCCAGAGGCTGGTTGGCTCCTCAGGGAGAGCCGCTGCTCTTCCCAGGGATTCTCCTGGACAGACACAGAGATGTTTGTGGTGTGAGGAGAAACTCAGCTCACGTGGACACAACAGGGGGAAGTAGCCAAGGGAACTCTTTTTCATGGAATTGTGGAATGGTTTGGGTTGGAAGGACCTTGAAGATCATCCAGCTCCAACCCCGACACCTTCCACTGTCCCAAGTTGTTCCAGCCTGGCCTTGGACACTTCCAGGGATCCAGGGGCAGCCACAGCTGCTCTGGGAAATCCATCCCAGCCTCTCACAAGGAAGAACTCCTTCCCAATATCCCATTCCTTCTGGCACTGGGAAGCCATTCCCTGTGTCCTGTCCCTCCATGCCTTGTCCCCAGTCCCTCTCCAGCTCTCCTGGAGCCCCTTTAGGCCCTGCAAGGGGCTCTCAGGTCTCCCTGGAGCCTCCCCTTCTCCAGGATGAACATTCCCAGCTCTCCCAGCCTGGCTCCAGAGCAGAGTATTCCCAAACCAACGCACCTCCCTGGCATTTCCGTGTCCGGTGGGTGGGATGAAGGCCCTTATTCCCGTCTCCTCTCCCCCGTCTCTGGCTCAGGGGCTGCGTGAGGGCGGACGAACCTTCCGCGCTCTGGGCGAGGGCTTCGCACTCGGGGGCCGCGAGGTGCCTCTTCTTGAAGGGCTTCATCCCTTTGGCAGCACACAGAGAAAGGAAAAAATCCCGAAATCCAAGTGTTAGGAAGCAACAGCACCCAGCCCATGGGTTTGGCACAAGGATAAAAGCAGCTTCTCCTCAGGAATCTTATGAGGGAGGCCAAAAATGCTCAGGAGAAACGCAAGTGCACGGCACAGGATGAGCTTCCTCCTGACTCCGCTCACATAGTTTCACTTTTGCTTTCTTTAATTAATTTATTTATATTAAACTCGTTGAGAGCAGCCACTGATTGATCCACTGACCCCCTCCAGCAGGATCCAGGGATCAGCTCGTTCATCCCTTGGGATAACGGGTGGATTTGAGGATTTTTTGGGGGGTTTTCAAACCCGAGTGATCCCAGGATTGTGCTGCTTCCTCCTTTTCAGCCACGTCAGCTCAGCGTTAAAACCACACCGGGCTCCCCGGTGGGGCTCTTTTCCCATTCCCATTTTTCCTCAAAACACGGAAAATGACGCCAAAAAAAAGCAGCACAAGCCATTCCCGTGGGATTTAGGGACATCTTTAGCGCAGGACTGAGGGAATGGTTGGACTTTATGATCTTAAGGATCTTCTCCAACCTAAAGGATTCTGGGATTCTACTTAAAAATGGGAGTTTTCACTTGGAAGCATAAGTTTTTTTGGATTAAACAGCAGAAGTCACTGAAGGTCCTCAATTCTTTAAAGTACAAGGTCAGACTTGAGATCCCAGCTCCGTGCCCATTCCTGGAGCTGTCGGACACCGATCGGATCCGACGTAGGGCTGGGGAAAAAACCTCTGCTCCCCCACGCCGGGACCACAAAAATCCCTCACCCTGGAGAGGATTCAAGCCCAGAAATGCAACACAACCCGCTCAGGCTTCACCTGCATTCCCATTTCTCCTGTTTTCCCAAGGTTTTCTGTCGGTGGGAGCAGCCTACACCGGCACTGAGCAAGAGTTGTACTGCAGGGCCTTGTCAGGGTTCAGGGCTTCCATTCCATTGGGAATGTCAGCCAGGAGGACACATCCCATCGGGAATGTCAGTCAGGAGGAGATATTCCAGCTCTGAAGGGACAGGATCAGGATGGGGGAAACTCCAAGGGGATGAGGAATATTTGGGAGCAGGTCGTGGCTGCTCCCCCTCCCCTCCCAGCACGTTGTTCCCAGACCCCTTTCCCACATGGATGCACTGATCCCATGGCACCCACGCGGGGAGACCCCGAGACTGGCCCAGCGCAGCCCCCCCAAATCCAGCCCCTGTCCCAGACCTGCCGGCCCCGTTTCCAAAGCCCCCTCCTCAAGTTCCAAAGGTCTCCTCATTCCCAAGCCCTCCAATTCCAAGACCCCTCATTCCCCCTGGCT
>VZRE01006808.1:0-80662 GCA_013396775.1 Cephalopterus ornatus
AGCTCTGTATGCCTTTGCTAACCTGTTGCTTATGTAAATACTGTAAATACTAATTGGTAAACAGTAATTTACAGAAATACAGTTGCAGGGAGGACATGAAGAAACAAGGTATCAAAATGAGTTAAGTGCTCATGTTGAATCAGCTAATGGTAAATCTGCCTTCTGAGAAAAAGCCTCAGAAAAGAAATGCTGCTCTGCAAAGCACTGTGTGTTACATTATTTCAGTGGTAAATTATACTGCTAATATTTTAACACATTCTTCTAGTTTTGTATTTGTGTTGTATTAGTATTTGGCATGTGGATATTTGTTGATTTAGCTCGTAACCACCAGATGAAAGCATTATGGATAGCAAGGTAATGTAGCATCTGACACTGGTAATCTGACAGATACAGGTCTTTATTTATTTGCAAACTATACTGCGTGTTTCACCTGTCCATTATAGCTCTCAAGCTGGCTAGAACTCACACATTATCTGAAATTTAAGCTATTGGAGTCCTTAAATCTCTTTATTTATGAACCTAGGTTTAAATATAAACTGAGCTTTTTAACTTCTCTGAAATAGTTTTGAAGTAAAATGGTGGTCTTAAACTAGATAGTTGGAATGAAGCAGCAATAATGATTAATTTAACACGTTGTTATTTACAGTTTGTGGGGTTTGTTGTGGCTGCCCTTAACTGCAATAACACTAAAAATAGCTGGCATCAAATGGAAAGGATGCTTTTGAGCTAACCCAGAAAGAATTTGTGCTGTATTTTCACGCTGGGCAGCTTTTTCATTCTTGTTATAGATGTTTTATAGCTAATGATTTTTATGGGAGTCTTAAGGAAAAAAGTGTGCTTTTTGTGTTTGTTTGTAATAATGAGCTTTGCTTTACTCTTTTAATAGTTTACTAAATAGCCTGTGTGTCCGGTATCCTGTTTCATGGTGTCACTGTAACTTCCAAATATCTGCTGTTCACAAATAGAACAGAAATTAAGGTGACCAATAGTGTTTTAAAATGTTTTCAAATGAGTGTGCTTAAGTAGAATTGATTGGAAATTTAACAGATATTGAAACATTTTGTAATCTTGCCACACCAGCCTGTTTTAGGTTTTGAGCAGAGAGTAACTCTGTCTCATAATTTTTCCTTGAACAAAAGTGATGAGATTTTCAGTGGCAGTGCCTAACAGCGTGATGATGTATGAGAAGTTTTTCTCATGAAGCAAATGGAAGTTGTGCTTGTCAGAATTGCTGAGATATTTAGAGGAAAGTTATATAGGGGGATTTCTTGGAAACTTCTGTTTTTTTTTGAAGGAGCTGCAAAAAATTAAATAACAGTGGTGATCTTCCACTGACTTATTTTATCTGTGTTGTCTTAAACTGCAAAGTAATTAGCTTTTATGTACCCATCAGGATGCTTTAGGTCTTTTCCTAGTGTCATTAATTTGTATTGATGCTTTCCGTTTCCCAGTATTTTTACATTATAGGAGGGTAAGCTGATTGGCTAGCGATGTGACAGAGGTGGGCAGGGAGATACTTATCATGTCACTGAATGGCCCTGGCACTAAAAAATGGAGTGACAACAACTTCAGGTCACTAAGCGTCCGTTATTTCCACTGTTGCTGAAACTGAAAACCTAAAATGCAAACTAGAAACAGACTACTGGCTTCAGTCTTGGCAAACTGATTTGTCCTGTCCATGAATGATGGACTTAAATGCAAATAGAAGAACTTCTATCTCAGATGTACCCTTGTGTAAACAAGACAAAACATCTTCAGACATAACCAGACTGAAAAGGTGGTTTTCACGTTAAAAAAATATCCATGGTGATTCATTTTCTGAACTAAAGGTAATAGTCTTCAAGGTCCCTGATTTCCTTTTAACAGTTTTTTTTGGTGTTTTTTTTTTTTTTTTTTTTTTTTTGTTCGTCTATAGTTATTGTTCCCAGTGCTTTCTGTTTCTTTAAATGAAAATTTGGACAATGAACAAAGTTTTTTTGCTATGGATTTCCTGATTTTTTTTGGCCTGAGTTAGGAGGCTGCTTATTCTGTATTGCATTTTCATTTTGATAGTAGGCAAGCCCATTGCTGCTGAAAATAGCTCAAATGTTCTTAGAACAAAAACATCAGTCAGCAGCTCAGACTCTTTCTCTTCTTCTTTTGCAGACACTTGCATGTGAATTAAATTAATTTCTCGAGAGAAACTTTCATAAAGGGCTAAATAAACAAGGTCTACATATACAGAAATTTCTTACTTCTGCTGCATTTGAGACACAGCTAAACTCGTCTGTCTGGTAAGCCATACTTTTCTTAAGGATTTGTCTTTCTTCCTGCCCTCATGACTTGCATTCTTGAGTTTCTGATTAGTGTTCAGAGAAAACCAGCTTCTGTTTGCTAGTAGTTCTGCTGCATGCTCTGTATCAAGTACAAAGACTAATCTCTAAAGGCATTACTGTGCTGCTTTTTACAAACTTCAAAACAGTACTTTGGTGTAAGTGGGGGTTTAATCGTTTATGTAGTACTTTGTTTTTGGTTTGCTGTAACGAAGGCATTAAATGTTTTAAAACATAAGTGATGACTGTTCTGTCTTGAAATTATTTACCTGTGTGAATGTTCTGTATTTAATTAATTAACGTAGGAATTTGTATTGCAAAGTATATTCTGTGTCAAGTTGGAGTTTAAAAATAAGCTTTACCTACAATTCATTCATGTCTCATTGCTTGCTGGTTTCATCTTGTGTAGATAAAATAGGTTGATGTTATCTAATACAATGGTTTCTTCTTTTTGGTGATGTGCCTATTTCATAGGACGTTAAGCATACTTGTCAGTAGTCTTTAATTGATCATATAATTCTGTAACAGTTCTATTAAAGGTATTTATGGCTTACCATTTCTTTGGGTTTGATTGTACAGCTTGAAACAAAATTTTTTCCTTTGATTATGAAATATTAACTGAGTTTGACCCAAACAAAAGAAAGTTTTGTCCTCTACCTTCTGTTTTTATTCTTTATTGCAATAATAATGGAGAAAATCTTGGGAGAGCCAAAGATTTTTTGCTCTGTGCTGTGGCTTTTCTAAGCAGTTGGCTAGCATTAGATGGCAGCCTATATATACTTAGTCCATCTGATCACATATGCTGCTGTGCTTTGGTTTACCACAATTGCTGTGTACTAACATACTGCATGCCCTGGTTCCTCATAGTTCTTTTTGCAGGCTTTGCTATAGCCCTAATATCAGATTGTTCCAAAAAATATATCAAAACCCCTACGTAATACTTAAAATTAGTCTAATATTTAATGTAAAGCAGTAGTTATAAATTATATTTTCATAGGGCAAAAAACCCAACAAAACAGATCAGCACTTTTACATAACAGCTGTTTGGAGACTTTCCAATTCATTTAAGTTTTAGTAAGAAGCTTTCCAGCGTATTTTTGGATAAAAAGAGAAAAACTGAAATGTATTTATACATTTCATAAAGCATATCTTCTTGTTAAAAAATACTGAAACTTTTGTAAAAAAATCAGGAATTTTCTTTAACAGTTCTTCATAAAACATAAACCCAAGTCTGATTCAGTTGTAAAGTTTGCAATAATGTTTTATTCTGATATTTGAGGGTATTGATATCTGCTACTGTAATGTAGATATCCACTTGGAACAATGGGAATTTCAGTACCAGGAATACTTTACTTCAAAAGACATAGTTTCTGTTCTTCTTCCCCTCTCATTTTTTATTGAAATTACATTCCTCTTGGTTTAAGATCATCCCTATTCCTGTCTCACTGTCCCATATAAAACTGCTTCCCTAGTCCTGTAAATCAGTCACCCTGTCATTCCTAAGTTCTGACCGCAGTTTAGAGAATACTTGTCTTACATTGATGAATTTGTCACCTGAGAATTACTTCACTAAAACCTGAAGCTTCTGAAGGCACTTAAGTCACTTCAGAGCAATTTAGAAATTTGTGATCCCTTGACATGTCCAAAAACATAACTGGAGGAGAAATTGCATGTGATTAGGCTGCATAGTAGGCAAAAATATGTACTGAGTATTTTCAATTAAAAACGGTGCTTGAACTGTTTAAAGTAAGGGCCAGTAATGGTCTATTAATGATAATTTTTTAATTCTTCAATTAATACCTGGCTCTGATTTTTTGACGGAGTAACAGAGCTGACTTACAGGAACTTGTTTCTGGCATGCTAACACAACCCAAACTTTAGCTGAGTGAACTTGGCACAAAATCCATCTAAAGGGAGGAAATCTCAGGAGAGAAGTGGAATTTCTTTCATTGAATAAGTATACCTCCGCATTCATGGGGAACAAACGGTAATGTTTTGTGCAGTTTCTGCTTTTGACAGTGTGTCCTTGTTCACTTCCCAAAAGGGGTGTCAATTACATTGAAAAAAATAAACTTTCATATTTGGATTTTTCATTTTACTTAATGATACAGTCCCAAGGAACCCATTAAATCTGGGACCACCTAACACTGTTGTTTAATTCTTTGTGTATGGAGAAAAAAGGCTCAATTAGAACAATTTTGGTTACATAAATTTGTTCCTGCTTACTGTCTTTGTGAGCTCAAATAGAGGGGTGGGAGGCAAATGTATCTATAAGCATTTTATGATGGAATTATTTCATCAAAGTGTCTCAGAAAATGTTTTCTTCTTGCCAGTATAAGTATTTTCCAAGCAATATATGCTATTACTGAACTGTTACCTTAGGAAACAAAAGAACATGATAGTTTAGGTTTCCTATCAAAAGCTTTGTGCTTAGAAAGACCTTAAATTAGTACGCTGTTTAGTCACAATGTGTCAATATTGATTCCACTGTGCAGTCTTCAGTTCACTTACTGATGACAATGGGGTTTTATGGTAACTGTTCTGTATGGGATGTTGATCTTTGATCCGAGTGTATCAGCAGATCATAATAATATGTTGAAACCGCATGGGTTTAGTATGTGACAATGCTGGAGCAGAAGAAGGTGTTTTGAAAACTGGAAAGCAAGACCTGCTGATAGAGGAAATCAATAGATATCAATAGAAATCAATAGATAGAGTAAAAGGCCATCATGCAGTCACCTCTTTCTTGCGTTAACCTCAGACTGGGAGTATACCAAATTGGAGATGCTTGAGAGTATGTGTATTCATATGTGAGACCTATGAGTTGTGTCTGCACTGGACTTACCTGTCCGTGTGACATTCTCAGATGGCAATAGATAGCTCTGGAAAAGTTTGTGATGACGTTCTGTATGCATTCTAACTGCTTTAGAGGGATGGAATTTTTATGGCCATCTGCAGTAGTGCAAGATGGCAATGCATCCTTGTTGGCTCCGGAGATTAGGTTGTGCTTAACCTTTTGGTATATCCAAATGAAATAGGAACTGGCAGGATTCCTAGGTTCTGACAGTAGCCTCTGCTCATCATCATTATTCTGTGGTTTGGGGGAAGAGAGTAAAATTAAGTGGTTTATTAATACTCAAGTACAGCAATAAGCATCTTTTGTCAGAATTAATAATTTTAAATATAATGTCCAAGCCGTTGGTTGCTTATCCTTTCTAAAATACCCACTGCCTTTTAGATAAAAACCACAGTCTTTTAGATAAACATTTTTCAGATTCTGCAACTTCGAAATCATTCATTTTCCATCTTAAAAAAAAAAAAAAAGGGGAAAAATTTGCAGTCAGAAGGAAGTATTTTTTGCACATGAAACAATGAATAATTTAATTTTCACTTTTCCTTCAAGCTTTGTTACATTTGACTCTAACTGGTGTTAAGTCAAGTTTGAAAAATACTGATTTGGTAATAAACTTGCATGATACACGATAGGGAATTTCCCTGTTTAGCCACAGAACCACAGAATGGGTAAGGTTGGAAGGAAGCACAGTGAAGTCATCTGGTCCAATCTCCCCCCACCTGTGTGCTTGTACTTTAAAGACAAAAGCGTGCTTTTAAGCACTGTCTTGTCCTCAGTAATCTAATAGGTATGCTTTAATCTGTTTTCAGGTTGGCTCACATAAGGCATGATGAGTTTATATATGTAAGACTGCATTTATCTCCGTAATATTAGTGTCTTGAGAGTTGGTGTGTTTCCTCGGTGGCTTATGTCCCTAAATATTTAATGCTATTTAGAAGGCTGTGTCATCTTTACTGCTGGACATAACTTGGGCACCTAGGTTACTTCCACACTTGAGACTGCTAGTGACTTGTTCCACAGAAAGGTTCTCATTTAATAAAGTCATTTAATACAGATGCATTTAGAAAGGAACTATCCTGGTGTAAAGGAGACTCTTAACATGAATATCTTCCCTAGTCTCTGCAACACCAACAAGTGACAAATGTAGTAGCAGCTCCATCCTTTGAAGCTGAAAGTCCAAGCAACAAGTTCCTCTGTTCAGGTAGACTCTCAACTTTGAAAGTGCACCATGAGGCACCTGTATAGGATTCACTTACTTGTGTGATTCATCTTGATAGATCTAAGTGAGCTAAGAGGTGAGGTGCAGCTGGATGCAGCAGAGAACTGTAAGTGTGACCCTGAATCGCTAACAGGTCTCTGGGCCTTCTGGAAAGCATTTCTTCTCCAAAGTCAAAGACAATTGAAATAAGAAAAGCAGAGAGAAATAGTTAATAGATTTAATAATGTGCTATTATCTTATTTGCTTCCTGGGAGGGAAGGGAGCAGAGGAGGTGAGAGTGGGAAGGTAAGCTATGTTGCGCTTGTAAAGGGACAGTTGATCTAGAGAGCCAGTTCCTCTGTCTTGGTAACACAGTCTTTCAGTACAGTCAAGTTCTGACCAGTGAAAAGAATTTTTCAAGAGTTTTTCTAGCCTTCAGTATACAGAATTAAGTAGTTAATATTTCCACAGTGATGATTAGCCAAATAAAGGCACTTGGAGCTTGCTCTCAGAGGTCCATTGAATCTCCAAATGTGTAAAATCACCTTCTGGTTCCCACTTTCCCTCCGTATCCTGCACAGAGCTTTCCAGTGCTGAAAAGGGAAGCTGAATGTTTTTGGAATGTTATAGCTCAGGCCCAAAGTAACAGTTTAAAACTGAGAGTAAAACTTATGTAAGTCTTTGTTAAAAACGAGGGTGTGAAATGTGTGTGTGCATTAAAAAACAAACTTAGATTCTGTGGCTTAAAGTCTGGGGACGTTGTAATTTACTGAAAGACACTGCTTTTTCCTGTGGCGAAAACAGTGGTTAAAAATGACCTCTGGAAGCAGAATTAAGGTAGTATTGAAAGCTTTTGAAAAATCTCTCTGAAGTATGTTCTGACTGTATCTGCAGGCAGGTTTCTAGGAGCCTACCTGTAGTGCAAGAACTGAATGTTTAAAGCTGTATTACCATTTCATAGTGATACCTATTGGAGTAGCTAATAATACATTCATGCAAAGCATTTTACAGTAATGGCTTTGTGTACAATGAAAGAATCTTCATTACAACTGAGCAGATGTATGGTTTAATCTACTGTTTGAACTGGAATTCAGTTTTGACTTGGCAGTGATGCTTCTGAAAAGCACTATCATCAACTGCCCTTTTTAAAAATAAACAAACAAAGCCCTGACAAAATCCCAGAAACTTGGAATTCAAAGGCTAAAAACAAAGGCAAACATCTGAATTCCTAAAAAGCATATAGATGTATTGCAAATGGTCTGTGCTGAATTACTTGGAACTTGATGTCCTGTGAAGTTTGTATGGTCTAGGGCAAAGGTTGCTATGCCCTGGCCTCCCCAGCCCATCTGATTTACCTCCTTTATGTAAATAGGATAAACCTAAATCCACTGACTTGGAAATAATTGTGTGGTTTCTTGCTTTGTAGCAGCTGACTGCATGGTGATTTTCTAGCAAAACACTTAAGTGACAGGCGGCAGGTCAGCATGGTGTTGATCTGTCTTTCTGTGATCTAGGAAGTCTCATCCAAATCTACAGTGCCTAGATTTCTGTAGTGAGAT
Organism: Cephalopterus ornatus; assembly: GCA_013396775.1. Taxonomy (NCBI): domain Eukaryota; kingdom Metazoa; phylum Chordata; class Aves; order Passeriformes; family Cotingidae; genus Cephalopterus; species Cephalopterus ornatus. Next base: position 7,924 of record VZRE01006808.1, read on the forward strand.
GTGCCAAGTGCCTGGTTGTGAAACCAAATGATTAGTCAAGAAAATTTGCATGTCTAGATAGGTATTAAAAGACATATAAATAATAATTAATGTGTAGAACAGCTGAAATCAACTAAGCGGCAGCTTCTAATCCGAATTTGAACAAAATCTTCCCGCTTACTTCAGATTGAAAATACTGTTCTGTGACATGGGTAAGGAGCATGCTCTTTTTGAATTTTCAGATCTTTGTGTTCTTTGTATCCAGGTACAATGAAAAGCAGTAGTGTGACATCAGTGCTCTAATATTTGCTCTTAGCAGTAATACATGCTTGACCAAAATGTTTGTTTAGAGATGGAAAACTGTTTCCAGTTGAAATCTGGGCTCCTTTAAGGAAGTCCTTTGCAGGCCAGCAAGCACAACAGAGCAAGTTTGAAAGACCTTTGAGTCAGCTGGTTGAACTACTTACTACAGAATGTTTATTCATTGAATTTACTAACTCACCTTTCAGTTATCTGACAAACCAGAGTGGCCTGGACAAAGGTTGTTCATACTCTTAAGGCTTTAAAATTTCATGTATGTGTCTAGGCTAATTAAACTATCACAAACAGCTGCTTCTATGCACTTGCAGAGTAATCGAGTATTCAATGTTACAACTCTCTACTTATGCTAATACTCAATACCAAGTTTGCTAGAAGAACCCTGCAAATCACTGTCCTGCTGTGGGCAAGTGGAAATAAAGAAAACAAGCTCAAAGTTGAGTGTAAGATCATTCAGTTTAGACCATAATAGCTGGCTTGGCCCTTCAGATATACCTGTGCTACTGACGTGAACTGGGACATGTCAAAGCTTAGGTTTTAAGTCAGTTCTTTGACAGCTATTTCATTTTATGCTGTTATTGGCAAAGTGCCTTTCACGCTGGCTTTGATAAAAGTCACTACAGAATTACTAACTGTAGATTACTGGATTTTAGTTATTAAATGTTTTGACTGTAAAGAATGTGTGGGGAAGCAATCAGGGCAAAACCCCAGATAATAGCATGTGTAGGACATATAGGCTTAGATTGCTAGTTTCAGTCTAATCCAGACAATGATCACACACGGTTTAGGATAGCATAGCAATTTGGTCTTCGTGAAGTCAGTTAAACACTTTAGTCCATTTGACACAGGCACTTCTCTTCTGGCAAAGCAGTATCTCCTGAGATGAGACCTCATGGTGTTCCAGTCTGGTCTGGCCTCTTCTGAGTCTGGAATGTGCAAGAAATTCCAACTGCTCTGTCAGGGTCAGCTGAAAATATATTAATTGAAGCTAGGATGGTTTTATTTTTGCACTTCATTCCAGACATTTTATATGGCATAAATACAGCATTTTTTTTTCTCTAGGCAATATATGAGGCATAATTACGTTTCAAAATTCAAATGCATATTTATAAGATACATGTTGGTTTAATTGTGATGGGTAAAATTTCTCACTGGATTAGCATTCAATTGGAAGATATGCAGGTACAGCTAGAGTATGAAGAATTAGGCTGATACGTCATACCTCAAAATTTGCAGTATAAAGACCTTCTTTTGAACAAGATGTCTTTGGGCTTTTGTAAATAGTCTTATTTCTGAACATGATGACCTGCATGAGAATTATCTGATTTCTGAATTAGAGCATAGATTTACCTATGGATATGGATTTATGAGAAGAGAAAAGGACAACAAGCTATAACAACAACTAAAACAGAAATCTTTTTCTCCGTAAGAATGGACTTATCTTGACATTTAATTCAGGCAGTTCGTCAAATATCTTTTTAGAACAATTGTGCCTTGATGGCTGTGATAGATATAAAACTGACAAATACTAGGATTTTTTGTTTTTCTTGTTTTCTAATGGACTTCAGAACTTGATGACCTTTGCTGAAAATAACTTTACTAGATAGGGCCATAACAAGACACAACTATTTGAGGGCATGTAGTGAAGGCTCAGCTATTTGGACGGTATTTATCATTCCATTGATATCATAGCTAAAAAAATAGAGGAAGTAGAAAACTGATCATGGGGTGCAATATATAACTAAAAAAAAAAATCTTCCCTAAATAATTTTTTCTAACTAATGATGAACTTGAGGAATATTTTAACTATTAAAATATTGTTACTCAAATGCATGTTGCATTTTCTCATTTGTATTGCAGGTGCATATTGGAACTTTGATACTTCATTCCTTGCTTGTGTTTATGCTTGAGGGACTATGAGACGTCAAACTACGTCTCTAGATTCTCCAGTCTGGAGGAAAGTCAGTGCCCTAACTTCAGTGCTGACTAATGCTGTCATATTCTCCAGCATTACCATTGTGGGTCAATGTTCAGTGACAGTTTTGGTCCTTGGTTTACAAGTACATTGCTTTTTGCAGTTCAAGTGCCAGTGAGGACATGTTTATTTTTCTTTTAATCCTTTAAAAGGTTTCCTTCGCTTTCATATTTTCTATGTCTGCCTACTAAGATTAAAGTGGAAAAAATTATCTCGGAACCAAGAATAATATACTGTTCTAATCAAGGTCTTTACCAGAGGCATTACTGCTAGCTGCTTTATTTAAATGTGCCAAACCACCATCATGGTACCGTCAAGCATTGTGCTCATTAATTGCCAGGATGCAATTTCGTTGCCTGAAAGGGTGGAGAACTTCATTAGCTTCATTAAGACCTCTGGTACAGTCATCTGTTTTGCTCTGCTGATGTTTTCTGCCTGTCAGTTTGAAAGCTTCAGAGTGGGTTTCCCAAGCTGTGCCTTGGAGAACACTGGGATGCTAGAAGCTGCCCTGCAGAGATGAGGAAAGGCCAGCTGCCGCTGTGCCTCAGGATACAGCTGTATCCTCGAAGGGAACCTTGTAGCAATACCAATAGCAAGTCCTATACATCCATCAGTAGGTATAAAGGGTAAAGTTTGTTATATGTGAGGAAAGCTTAATTGAAGGAAAGGAAGGAAGCAGGAAGCTGTCTCAATTTTTTTAACGGTGCAGATAGTTTAGTGATTGTCAAATGGACATTTAACTCTATGTGAACACAAGCATTAAGCCAGTTTCAATCTTGATTGAATTTACTTTTCAGAAACTGAGGGCGTTTCAGCCTTATGGTAGACATAGTATCATATCTTCATGCTTCAGGGGTGCTTGGGTGAATAGGGATGCTGTTACAAAACATGCTGGAGGTGCAGCAGTGTTTTCTGCCTGACTCTGTATTAGAAAATATTTATTTTTCAACAGCATTCCCTTGCACGTTGACAGATACTTAATGCTGCAAATTAAAATAGTCCTTGTGAGGAATTTGTTCTGTTTAGACAACATACTTGAACTCAATCTCTATTGCTAACTTTGCATCTTAATTTCAAGTTACCTTTCAAATTTGATCTTATTTGGTAACTTACTATGTTTCCTGTTACTGTATTTTAGAGATTGGGAGTAGCTTTGATGCAGCAATGACACAAGATAAGTTAATACCAATGTAAAACTTGTTACTGTTTTGGCTTCCTAGTGAGCTTTTGATACAGAGTGTAGTGTTTGTAAAAAATGAACAGACCGTTCTTCCTTGGAAGTTACAGGTGTATTTTAGTTCTGAGTATGGGTAAGTAATGTAGTTTATCTGTGTTCTTAATGTCAAAATTTATTTAAATACCTTCATTCACCTTTGTGACCATTTCTTAATCTCTTCCTTTTGCTGTTTCATATTATTGAATATTATTGAAGTTCAGTGTCTAGAGCAGTGTAAAGGTTACGTAGCTAAGAGCAGAATCTTTTTTACTGTTTGTTTAAAACTCAAAGTTGAAGAGCATTATATTGGAAAAAAATTAGAATAATCTAAGTTAATATAAGTTGAATATTAAGATAAACTGTCCTTCCAAATTATTCAGTGCTAGATCACTGTGTAAAGCAACTTATGTGTTTAATCAGTTGTCATTCCTCAGCTTCCTCAGTGTGCCAGCTCTTTGGAATGATGAAGTCCTGCTCTAGACAGAAGTACTAGGTTGACAGCTGATACCAAGGTCTCGGACAAGCTTGTCTGACTAGTTGCTTGTTTTTAAGGGTAAAATTAAGGACAGTTAGGCTAGAGGCACAGTGAACTGTTAGTCTTTGAACTGCCTTGCATATGAAGTCCTTATGAATTGCAGACCAAGTATCCCCCCCATATTCCAAATAATTTTAAAGTCAATATAACACTTATCTAACTGAAAATACATATGCAAAAACAGGTTTTACTTTTTGGTCTTAGTTGCAGTATTACTTCTTATTTGTCCCACATCAAGTGATCAGTAGACCTAACACAGGAGAAGCAGAAGTGACAGGGAAAGGAGATGCACCTTTCATGTGCTGAAGGCAGGATCTTGGACTAAGTTGAGCTAACTTTAGAACTGCGTAACTTATCCTTGGTAGCCTTTGGAGAAAATGGGGAAAAAAAAGTTACTGGTTTGTACACAGCCTTCAGATATAATACACCCTAGTGGTTTCAGATCAGTAGTCTTACCATTGAATATGCCGTTGCGTATACACAAGTGTTTATTGTAAGAATCCTTAGAGATGTACAGTTTAACAGAATCTGCTTCCTGAGTAATAAAATTAGATCCCAGTAGCATTTTTATATAATTCATACTGTCAACTTTTATAGCGGAAGGTAAGGGTGGTATTAACAAATGAGAACTCTAGCCTACTTGGGCCATTCTCCGTGACTGCTTTAATATGTGAAAGAACGATGTTGTCAAAGAGACAGGCAGGTTCTGATATTTGCCTGTCATTGCCTTCTGAGGAAAGCTTTGTTGATCTCTTTTGATAGGCAGGGATGAAACATAAGAAACTATCTGTCCTCACTAAAAGTTAGACTGAGTTACTTACCTTCATGCCACTGCATGACCCACATACGTCTTTTTTTTTGCCTTTACCTCTGAAAGAACAGATGACTTGAAGATTCAAAGAAAGCACTGTTATGTGGTAGATGCTACCATGACTGTCATGCAGAAAATACCAGTTTTACCTAGGTCAAGCAACAATATGAAGTTAAAATATGTAATACAAAACCTCCTTGCATGTATAGGTTTTTTTGTATATTTTACCATCTGGACATCTTCAGTCTAAGAGGCTTTTTCTACACAGTGAGGCAGGGTACCGCATGAGGTGCTTCATAGCTAGCTGGCACATAGTGGTGAGACCTTGTCTTGTCTTAGCATTTGCTGGATACCAGAGCATTGCATAAAGAATGTGCCCCATGCTGTAGAGACACTAACTTGAAAGCCAGGCTCTTTACTTTCCTTGAGCTGTGGAATTCCTCTCACCTGAAGTTATTAATGACTTCAAGTTAGTCCCAGGGTGTTTGGTTTGGTTTTTTTATCAAACGTCTAGAGCATCTTTCCTATGAACACAGGATTAGAGAGTTGGGGTTGTTCAACTTCCAGTGCCTAAAGAGGACCTACAAGGAGGCTGGAAATGGGCTTTTCACGAGGCCATGTAGTGATAGGACAAAGGGAAATGGAATGAAGAAATTCTTTATTGTGAGGCACATGAACAGATTGCCCAGAGAAGCTGTGGACTCTCCATCCCTGGAGGTGTTCGAGACCAGGCTGGATAGGGCTCTGAAAAACCTGGTCTAGTGGAACGTTCCCTGTCCATGTCAGGGGGTTGGAAGTAGATGATCTTTAAGGTCCCTTCCAACCCCAAACAGTCTATGATTCTATGAAAAACAAACAAACATGCCTATTGCAAGGCTATATTTTATTTTTCTCTTCTGTCAAAACTGTATCTAAATCTTGCCCTTTCCTCCATATTTTTCGCTTATGTTTCAAAAGGAATCGTTCTTAATAATAAAGTTTTGCTGTATCAGTAAAAGCTCATTTTGCACAGGGTAACTGCTTGTGCAGTACTCTGAATGCAGCTCATTTCAATGATAAGTTTATGACCTGATTTCATAAAAAGTTGTGTAACACTAGTTGGGAAGGTGATAACTTGCACTGGGATTAGAATGACTGAAAAGGCAGACACCTCTTCAGTCATTCGTCTGCCAAAATGAGTCCATTATTTAACTATATCTTTTTAATTCTGCTTGGAGGATTTTTTCCCAAAGGACTGTATTTAAGGAAATATACAGTAAGTTGGTTTCATATAGGGTGCATTTATCCCTCTGTTCTCTTCGGGTGGGTTCTAGTTGAGTGCTGATGACCTCTACTGCTTGACCTACAAAAAGATAAAATTACCAGTGCAACTCCATTCTCTGTCTCAGCACAAGCAGCAACAAATCTGTCACAAGGTACAGGGTTACAGAAAGTCAATAAAGGCACACTGAAGTAGAGAAATGCCCCAAATAAACCACATCTTCCCATAGTCTTGAACTGCCCTGTTTTTAATTCTGCAGTTGTGATTGAAGAATGATCTAAGTGATTGTGTTTAACATGAAGTGCCATTTTTAAGTTGCTCAGGTGAACTGTGAGTGAACTAATATGGAAGAAAACCTGGTTTAGACTGTCATCTTGCATCACTGCACCTGAAAAATTAGTAGGGATGCGGTAAGCGACAGGATATTCATGACAGTAGGTAGCTTTCCCAGTCCCCTGAGCAGAAATAAGTATCCATTCACGCTTCTGTCAAGGCAACTGTATACTACGCCATATACTAGGTTAGTTACAAGGCTGGTTTTTACTCATAAATATGTGCTTAGGCTGCTTCCTTAACAAAATTTTAACTGGGTTTTATAGCAAATCCTGAACTGAAAGGGATACTAAGCAAGTTTACAGATGACACAAAACTGGGAGGAGCTGTTGACTCCCTCAAAGGCAGGGAGGCCCTGCAGAGAGACCTCGACAAATTAGAGGACTGGGCAATCACCAATCATGTGAAGTTCAACAAGGGAAAGTGCCAGATTCTGCACCTGGGATGCGGCAACCCCGGATGTTCGTACAGACTGGGGAATGAGATGCTGGAAAGCAGTGCCATGGAAAGGGACCTGGGGGTCATGGTCAATGGCAAGTTGAAGATGAGTCAGCAGTGCCTTGGCAGCCAGCAGGGCCAGTCTTTAGCTGTATAGTTTCTTGATATATAGCTCACAAATGCAATGGTAGGTTAACCATTATTTTATTTTTTTGAAAAATCATCACCGTGCCTTCTACCACCCTAAAAAGCAGAATGAGTTAAGAATGGATTAAATATGAACTTCAGACCACAGAGATAGTACTACATTTCAAGCCTCAAATTAAATTTTGCTATACAGTATAATTTGGAGAACAAACTGCAAATTACTGTTTTGATAATATTGCCACTGGAGTTTTAAAAATCTTTTTTTTATGCACAAAACAACCATATTCCTTGTGCACAAGGAGGCAAAAGCATCTAGATTCTCCTACACAATGCAAGTTAGCCTAACATTTACCTGTCCAGCATTCATTCCTGTCAGAAGTTTACTAGCAAAACTGTCAATGCGGTAGATTATTATTAAAAGCATTAGTCTGTCAAGGAAGATGCTGTCGTTCTGAAGTATTTTTTTACTGTCAGTTAGAAAGGTACAGGTGTTCAGGGAGAACTAAGGCAAAGGTTTCAAATTCTCCAACTGGAAGTCGTTTGACAGTACTTAAGTGATGTAGGAACTTGAAACCTATCCTATTTACCCTTCAAAGAAATGAAAACTCTTCAAGAATCAGATTATAATGTTAATATGAATTCATGCTTGGGGCAAATGCACAGTAGAATTTCGAAAGCGTTAGAACCTGTAACTCAAACCATTGCAATGAGCAAAGATGCTCCTTGAAAAGGGACCAGTAGTCCTGTGAAGTAACATTTATTAAATGGTGTACACCTGAAATGCAGTATTGAAGCAAGACTCAAGTTGGACCCACTGAACTTTAGGCTCTTCACTAATTGGGATTACATATGGAGTAAACAGAAGCTAAGTCAAGAAGAAAATTGATCTGGAATCAGTTTAATCACTCCTTGAAAGTACCTGTATGGGTTGCTCAAGGAAACGGGAGTTCCTAAGGAAATTATTCAACTTTAAGTAAACGCAGTGAATCTAACCCTTAGTCTCTGTTGCCATCTCTTGTCACTTCATGCACAAATATTTCTTTATGTGCCATGTAGTCTTACTTCTGTCTCTCTTGGTATTACCTGAGAATTTCAACTTTGCTTAAATTTGAAATACCTATCCAAAGCTTGGAAAGACATTTCAGTTGTCCCCAGATCAGAAGGTCGGTTAGTTCCAGGTACAGAAGATACAGTATTTTGTTTTAGTTCCTCTTTAATTTTTTATTTTGAAGGTTTTAACTGCCTTGGCCTAAATGCTTATACTGGCAATACTGCCAAAATGTGCTGTTTCTGCAATTGCTAGATGCATGCATTAAAATAAATTAGGATTCCTGCAGGTGTCTGATGAAACAATTTAGAATGTTTCATTTAAGCTAGTTTTAAGCACCCACTCCTGCCAGTATTACTTTACATAAGTGATTTAGAATCTAATTTTCATTTATGGGCTCAGCTTGAGTGAGGAATGTTTGCCTCTCATTTTTTTCCTTGGTTGGCTGGAGAAATCTGTGCGAAATACACCCTCTTGGAAGAGGATTGAGTTCCCAAAAATAAAAGTTCTCTTGGGCAGCACCAGAGTTCACAGAAGCATATGATACTTTTCTGTTGGCATGAGACCACTGTGGAGCATGTCTGAGGGGAAACATTTATCTGTGGAAGCATGCAAACCACTTCTGTGCTGGGGCCACCAGTTGGTGCCAAATAAGGCGGCAAATCTTTTTTTTTGATAGCTGATAAATAAGCTGTGTACAGACAAATCTTTTTGATTTGTACTTTTGAGAGAGTGAGGTATCAGTAACTGTTCAAAAAGAAAAGTTCTCAACCTGAGTGTGAGGTGTAAAATAACAGCAAAGGAATGGCTGTGAAACAGTGTCATATGTGACAGAATACTTTACTCATTGGAATATGTTTGATTTCAAGGTGCCAGAGCCACTTCCCCAGGAAGTGTTCAAAGCAGTATCTTAGCATTTCTCTTGATAGAAAAAAGAGCTTCAGGCCTTGGAATTTCTTTCCCCACTGCTTTCTCCAACAAGCAGCGCTGGCCACCCTAAATCCTGTATGCCTGGCTTGGTTAAATGAACTTGTTCTTCCTAATCATAACCTCCCTTCTCCTAAGGGAAAACAGACAAATTTTGACAGCGCTGGAACAGAGCTTTTAATTTAAAAAACAAACAAGCAAACAAAAATGTTATGGAATGTGATGGATTTAAAGAAAATTTAAAAACCTTTTTTATGCAATGGTAGAAATCTTTAAAAAGTAAACCTCCCTGATATCCTGATAGAACAGAATACTAAAAATTGCAAGTGAATGCTAAAATAAACATTCAAACTCCAGCATTCCTTCCTTATTTAAGGAAAAACTGGCAAAACAGCTTAAAATAACAAGCTACCTCTTCAGTTGTAAATGTGTACTCAAGTACAGAATATGTTGAGAATTTATTTTATGTATAAATACTTAGATTTCAGGTGGCTCTGGAGTGCTCAATGGCTGGCTCTGGGTTATTGGTTACAGTTTTTCAGTGACGGGGATGTATCTAATGTAGTTGTCTGGAAAGCAGCATGGTTTGAATAACTAACTTTCCTTTTTTAGAATCTCTTTATAGAGAAAAAACTTTTTTTTTCCCCATGTTCACTTGTCATTGAACAGAATTCGTACTAGGTTTGTTTTTAAATCAAATACTATGCTAAAAAAAGTTGATCTGCAGCACCATCTCAGAAGCAGAGAAAATCATTAGCTTTAATTAGGATCAAATATTTATTAAGCACTGGTAGATGAATTAAGTCTATTCAGTAATGGAGAAATTGTTTGCGGGTAATTTGCTGTAGTAGTAACACATGAGGCATGCATGATTGAATAAATCTGCACAGAGATTTTTTTCCTTGTGGGTTGTTTTTCATCAAGAGCAGCAGTTTTATTTATATAGTATATTTTTCCATCAATCTTAGATATTTGAATCAAAATTTTTTTTTAAGCCTCTCCTGTTAAATTGATAGATTAAGGTGCCTAAAGGTATCTTATCTCCTCATACATCCTTAAGTATCATTTTTCACCTACAGTAAATGCAAGTGTGAGGAAATTGGTGAGATGATGAGAAATGGGTTAACCCATGAAGAGTTTGTGTGCTGCACCTTTAGTGTTTGAGTACGGTATTCCGTGATAATGTAATAAACAAGAAGCCTCTAAGAATCTAGGTAAGAAAATTAAATATGAATTATAACCTAGGCTTTTTGTATTATAGCCTATTGGCTACATTGTGGCCCTATCGAGATAATTTTCTTTTTGATTTACTGGAAATCAGTCACTATTGAGAATAAAACTTGATTCTATAACTCCAAGATGCAACCTTGAATGTTTACAAAAAACATTCTCTTCTTAATGAGGGCTAGAACTATGACTCATTCAGAATTGTCTCATTTTGAAGCAACAGTGCTTTATTGTGTCTTTGCTGGACACAATTGGATAAAATAAAGTGTAAATGTACAAGATGGTATGGATAAGCTGAAGGGAGGAAGTGCTTCAGCCATCAGTGGTCTGGACTGACTTACCAGCTATATGACATTCTCTAGATAGGTGCTAAAGTTTTACCTGTGTTACAGGATTTCAGAAGGAAGAATTACAATCAATTTTTTGTCAAGTCCTAGTTCTAGAGTCATATATCAAGATTCATAACAGTAAGTGCTAATCATAGGGCAATCTGACTTCTTTTTAGAAAGAAATCTTAAAATTAGGACTGGCCCTTTCCAAAAACGAAGGAGCACTGCTCAAAGGAAGTTAATTTCTGTGCTTAGTCTCTAAACCCCCAAAAATTATCTTTGCAAACTAATGAAGATAAAATTAAGCATTTTAGCCTGTGGCTCCTCCTTCAAAGCTTTAAATGTAAATGGAAGAGTTGGAATTAGGTCAACCATTTTCTGGATATGTTTTTCTAATAGTGCTTAGTATACTACTGAAGCTCTAGAAAGAAGTAATTTCTGCCTCTGTAAATTTGTCAAGCAGCAGTGGAATGAGAAGGCTGTTTGCGAGTGGTCTCATGGCTTTGAGTGCTGCATGTTGATGGCGTTTCAATCTCTTAGTCAGCTTTAAAAATTTAATGGAGTAGTTTTATCCCTGCTAGTAAAGTGAGGAGTTCAAAAATGAGGGGATCCACACATGAAAGACACTAAAGTGCTAGCTAAGATCTCTGGGTAACATCTTTGTTTGTCAACAGCCCACACTGATCAATGCTTCTGATCCCAGCAGTAGCCAGCCCTGTTCAGCATTTAAATAACAAGTGAGAAGAGACTGCAATTTTTCATTTTTAATAAGGACACTGTATTGTAAGTGCTGTCTTTGGCTGAACTAAAGAAAATGTGCACAAACCCTTAGATGCTTTCTCACTGGGTAAATGCTTTGTGTGATCTGTGACAGCAGTCTAGCTGCACTCAGATCCCCCAAATGCATGCAGTCTGGTAACTGATTTAGCACAAGGACGGGCTTAATATTAGCAGAAGGTGATTGTAAACAAGCCAGAACAAAAGTGCTTTAGCAGTGTTAAGCCATTGAGGATTCTTTCTTAACTGGGAAACCCCAACCCACCTTTTTACATAGCGCTTTTCATCCTGTTGTCTGATTTCTGACTGCTTTCCAGTTAATTGTGTTAGCTTGGTGCACTAGGAGAAAGTTATTGACGTTAAGATTCTCTCAGAACTAAACCTGGTCAAATATGATACTTGCTAAAAAAAAAGGTGGATGTAGGACATTTTTTGGTGGTTGTTGAAAAAAAAGATATTTCCAAAAAGTGATCTGTCACAGGATGGGAATGTTTTTATTAAGTTTTTTCAAATATTATTCTACTTGGCAAATAACTGCGGTAACAGCAGATACATACTTTGTAACTTAGTAGTGATGCCACTCAAAACAGGGTTTCAGATTTTCTTTAGGAGACAAACTAAGAAAATGCAGAAGCTGCATGAATTCTGGTAGTAAGGACAGAGATTTGTGTTTGGAAATTTTTGTTGTATTTGGGGATAGGATTTGGGTACTATAAAACAGCAGTTACTCTGAAGCTTGCCACCTCTTCCAAGCCTAGGGAAATACTGAATGATTCCTGGTGTCATACTCATGATTTACTTTTACAGCCAAAAGGTAAATATGTGTGTGGAAACAGGAATTTACTGTTAGTCTGTCAATGTTATAAGTTCAATCAAAACAGGTTAGTGTAAAGCCTGTTGCTTTTTAATAGTAATGGCAAGGATTTTATTTACTGGTCTGTTCTGGACCTGGCAACAGAGGCATAGAAATTTGGAGTTTCCTGTCACTTGAAAACCAACTTTGTTTTTGGCATGAAGTGCCTATTAGGTGATGCCTCAAATTTTAGAATTTTTTGTGTGCATCTGGAACCTACTCCTGTTGGAATTACTGGCTGCCTAGTGCTATATACAGCCAGGTTTACCTTCCCTTTCATGTTTACCAAATTGAATCTAATAAGAGTTTTCTGTGTCAATTATGTCTGTTAACAGTCTTCTGATTTCTTTAAGTGAACGCTTGGTTATGAGGCCTCCAATTCTATCAGTGGTTTTGGAAATAGTTCATTTCTAATTAATTTTTCAACTGAAACTTACTGTCTTTATAGCAGTTGCAATTGCTGTGATCAGAGAGATGATCGCTGTGTAGGACAGTAATTCGGAGGGAAACGTAGTTACAGACCTTACACACTTACTATATGGCATCCTGTAAGTAGCTTTAATTGTATTGACCTTTAAAGACAATGTGAGGAATCTTCAGTTTTTACCAAGGAGAAAAAAAACCCCACGAAGTAGCATCCTCAACATACTTTTAAGTAGAATTATATACAGATAAATGGCATTGAGACTGTTATTATGGTGAAAGTGCCCTTTAGTACATAATAATACAAGTATTTGTTCATCATTAAAAGAATATCAATTACCCACTGGAACTGCACAATCTGTCAAACAAATACTATACGCCTGTATAAAAAGTTTCTGATGTTGCAGCTTTGTACCAATGTAGTGGGTTGACCCTGGCTGGATACCCACTACAACCAGAAAAATGTGAGAACTAAAACCCCTGTAAAACCAAAAGCAGATGTGTCAATTTTTTTTCTGCAAGAATGTTTTTTTCGTTAGAAATATGGACTCAGTATCATGTCTGCCCAACAGCTGCTGCTTAAAAAGTCCACTGTGAGGACATCAGCTGAACCACTCACTGGGTAGACTGAATTGGAATAAGTGCGTCTGATGAGCATCTGAGGATGATAGCTGGAAGGCAAAACTCATGACAGCTAGACCAGTGAATATAGACGCTCATACTTGGTGTTGTGCAGAGACCAGCAGTTGAGGTCCGGATAAGTAGACAGGGAGCATAGAAGCATCCAGAAGACACAGGATGCATTTTCAAACATAGCCTATAATTATACGCACCATTTCATATATGAGATACTGATTGCATATATAATTTCTGGCATGCTGGTCCTCATGTTTACCCAACTATGGAATTTACATGTGACTTTTCTTTGTGTATATGCTAATTTTATCAGTTATTTTTACACACAGTCATCTGAAAAACAGTGAGGACACACTGCTGTATGCACCAAGCCATACTCATCTGTGGGCTGAGTCAAGGCTGTCCCAAAATCATACCCAACCCTTCCAGTCTGAGAAGGATATGTGTTTCAGTTATGAAAAAAATTATTGGGCAGAATATTTAGTGTGTTCAAACCACAATGTTTTAAATTATTATTTTTTCTCAGTTCTTTATTATTCCAGAAAGAGTATGTCAGATACTGCATTGATTTAAAGCAGATTGTTCATCTATGTATTGGTAATGTTCTGTACAATTCAATGGGGCTAATGAAGCACTGCATGCTACCTTCAGGGCTATAACTATGGCTTGGCATAAAAATATGACCTTGACATTCTTTGAGCTGCATAGTGAACTGGTCAATAGGAAATGACTACAGTTTGTAATCTGTATAGTCACAGGGCGAACACACATTATGTTCCCAAACACAAAGAGAAGTAAAAGTGGAAGAGTAAAGTGATGTACCACTCTTAAAACGTCCAAGTAAGCTGCATGTTTCCATTTCCTATTGTACAAAATAGCTTTGTTGACAAGTTATGTTTAAATTGACATGATTGAACAATCTTTTCAAGTGATTAATGGAACAGATGCAGTGATATGCTAGGTATTCTAATAAGACATGATTCTGGCAAGATACAATTCATTGAAATGCCTTTTATCTTTGTGGGATAATTTCCTGGTCATCTCAAAGGAGTTTTCTTCAAATTTGAGGGAAAAGAACAACTTTGATTTTAAAAATTGAGGCCTCTGTATGTTGTAGTTATGTTCATAACTTTCAGTAAACCATAGAAGCAACTCTAGAGTAGTGCATTAGCTTTTCATTTCTATTTTTTGTGAGAAATTGCTGACTTCTTCTAGTGCATTAAATCTGAAACAATCCTTTCACAAGTTCAGTTCTGAGACACTTTTGCAAATCAAATGGATAGTTTTGAAATAAAATTAATTGAACTTTTAAAGTATGCCTTTATTCCTGAAATTACAGGGATTTAATACATTAATTTTGGTGGAAATATGTAATTTCAAATAAAATTCTTAACGCCACACTACAGTTTATAGCTGAATTAACATTAAATTCTTAGTGCTCAAGAATGATAGAATTCAAGAAGTTAAAAACAGTATAATTTTTAAAAAAAAACTTGCCTCCATTTGCATGCCTCCCTTTAGCTTGTGTTGATGATTTTGGTTCTTACCTCCTTTTCAATTCAAACTAATAGATCAGTCAAAAAGACCCAGACACTGTCTTTCTCTGTGTGTTTCTTGACCCCATTTTCAGAATTGAATGTATACTTCGACCATATCTGTGCTGTTAGTTGAGATATTGGAGCTTGTCACGGTAATAGGTAGTGTCTGTGGCTTTTGCTGCTGTTTTAAGTATGTTATTCCTCACTGCCTTCTGGGTGGAAGCTTTAGGTCTGTGCTTTTTCTTGGCAGACCTTGGCTGTAACTCTTCTGCCCAACTGGATGCACTTAAGGAGCTCTCCGAGATGACTGTTGAGCATGTGTAGGCTTCTGTTAGTTTCCCAGAGAGTGCTACAGCATCAGGGCTCTAGCAAGGCTCTTATTATACTACTCTGTTTACATCCTGTGATGTGAAGTTTTTAAATGTTTCCTGTCTCAATAGGGTGCAGAGGTAGCCCAGAAATATACAGATCATACCAAAATGTCTGCAGGTTTGGCCTCTTCATTAGCTCTTTCCCCAGTCACCTTTTGTCTTAGGGTTTATGTCTGGCATTGCCCTTTTCTAACTATCTGTCTTTTCCAATTTGTGATTTCTTTTATTCTTTAGCAAACTTCTCCTCCTCTTTCTGAGATGTTGTTTTGTAAAAAAAAGCAACTGAAAATGAGTCTCACTCTTTTCACCAGTTCATCAGGTGATCCATAACGTTACTCATCACTTTTATCTCTGGGCATTCTGGAGTCAAAGATAGGTTAATCCTGGGGTTAACCATGCCATGAGATTTGAATGCTGTCACGAAAATGGAAGCCATCAGGTGCTAGTGATTGGGTGTTGTTCCTGGTCTGGAAGATATGTAACACTTTAGCTCATTCAGTGCTGTAAAAGTGCTCAAAGCTCAATTAGAGTTCATAATTGTATCCAGAGAGTTCGCGAAGGCAACTGCAGACTTTCAGTTTCTTCGCTCCAATACTGTGCTACACGTGTCTTTGTCTTCGGAACACTACATACATTGTGGTAGGTAAATCATGGCCTCGGTCCTGATCTTTCAGGCAAGTCTGAGGTTGGTATGCTGTGTTGTAGATTTACTGTTTATACTGTTTATATTTTGTATACTGCACATTTCTTTTTGTAAAATATTTATAAATGTTTTATATGCTTGTAGTTGCAAGGTTCGTGTAGAGGCTGTGGTCATATAATTAGCTATAGTGCATATTGCATATAGTTTTTAAACACAAACTCATTTCATTTATACTTTTTAAGGAGTGCAAATTAGAAACTCTAAGATGAAATCTTGCTGTATCAATCCAATGAATCCAATCCACTGGAGTCATCCAATAAAGTTTGTTTACCTTCCCACACATTTTGGTATTTCTGCTTTATCCAGGGAGGTGCACAATTTTTGCTTGCTTCAAAAAGTCCTGCAGTGCAAGAAGATGGATGAGCTGGAGATTTTGAATGTTTTAAAAACACTTGTCCAAGCTCATAGCTTTGCTTTTGATGTTACAATCTTAGTAAATAATTTGTCTAGACATTGAACATCTGCATCATTAGCCTTAACAAAAAATGTAAATTAAAAGAAAAAGGAGCTCTACAATTTAGCTGTGATACATTTGCATGCTTTTGCCTCTTAGGCTGCTCTGACTATTTAGGGTACAGAGGCACTCTTCCCTGAATGGCATAGGACAAACTGCTTCCAGGTTTTTTTTCTGCAAGAAATCAGATAGTGGGTATTGGCACTCACATGTATATCTCTTGTTAAGGAGAATTTACTTCTCAGTGCTCTATTTCATTAACAGACAGCACTGTACCTCTGTTACTATTAGCAAAAGCATAGTCAAATACTTATCTGTTTTCTCTTGTTGGAAATCGCATTCTGACTTTCATTTTATTAAGCAAGAGTTTTTCAGTGGTCTGTGTGTTTGTTCCCCTTGGTTTCTCTCTCAAGCATAACTTATATTTATGGCATTCATCAGTTATAGAAAGCAGCACCGAAAAAAAGGTACATAAATGCTCAAGTGACCCCCCACATTGTTTTTTAAAAGGCACAAGCTAACACACAAGAAAATGCTCAATTCTTCAATTTATAGGTATTTGTTTCCCTTTTTTTTAAATGAACAAACTTTTTTGGTTTTATTTCTCTTCCTTGAGTGACTAGTAAAATGCTTGTATGCAATACAAAAATACTAGATATATAGAATGAGCTCTGTTAATGTGCATTGTTCCCACAAATACTATATGATGCCTTCATCTTGTTCTCTCAAGGGCTTGAGTTTTCCGTCATCTATATTTTATTAGTGTTGCTACTTAACCCATTGCAGAGGATAAAGGGGGGTGGGGGAATGCCTATTCTTGTAGCCATCAGAATGCTTGCTCCTCTCATGAAAGATTTTCTGCTAAGATTTTATAGTTTGAAATAGCAGTCAGCATGAATGAAGTGTCTACAGAGCTTGGCATTTAAATGTATAATGAGCAATTCCTATATGTAAGATAGGAAGGACAAATTAAGATGCTGGATTAAAGTGAACGTATCAACAAAATCTGACATTTGGAATTTATCAAAGGCAGAGAATATTAAATGTTAGCAAGCCATGCCTTTTCAGTCCTAAGGTCTTGTCACCTTGTCACTGATGTGAATTTTTGGTATTGCAGATTTCACTTTGTGTGTGAAATAAGGTGGGGGGAGGTTCAGAAGAAAATGATTTTTTTTTTTGTCAGCTCTTCAGATGAGCCAGGCACCATTATCTACATCTGCTGTCTTCTTTTCCTATTACCATAAATACAACCTTTATTATACTTTATAAAGCAGAAGTGAGGCAAAACCATGCAAACCAGTACAAAGGAGTTTGTGTTTGAGAGGGTCTGGAAAAAATACACTAATAAAAGCATCTACACAACATTTGGTATAATTTCCCTTTATTTCCTTGTGTATGTTAGATGCTTCACTTCTAGAACTACTAATAGTAGTTTGTTTGTCAGTAGAGAATAGCTGTAAACACATAAATAGCCCACAATAATCTGACTTTAGAAATCATTGATTAGGCTGTGCCAATGTGTCAAATGTTTAATAGCATTAAAACAAATCACTAATTTTTTAATGTGTAACATTTTTATTACTCTGAGAGGGACACTGTTGCACCCTTCTGAATTCAGAGGTTACTTGTTTTAGGTTTTTTAATTGCTCTATTTTGCAATAGGTGCAGTTTTTTAAATATTAAAATAATTTAATCTTTACCATAAGGCATGATCAGTAATGCTGTATCAAATGGTAACTGTCAGCTTTTTGAATTATTATGCTTCTTATTCAACTTGACAGCTAATTTGCAATCTCTCCCTCCCGCCACCACATGTGATGCTACAACTTTTAGTATGGCTGAATCCTCTGACTCCAGCTGGAAATGCAAATTTAATGTGATATGATCAGGATTCTTTTACATAAGCAACCATATTCACTATATTAGAGGCCAAAGATACACATGGCTTCTCATTCAATGCAAACAGGAAAAACAGAGAAAAGAAGCAAAGGACAAATAATCTTGTGGTTTCAACTCAAAATTTCTGTAAGTATGGCCAATCAGGTAGGTAGAGAAATCTGACTTTATAGGTTCCCACCCGATAGGGCTTCCCCTTTGTAACCACATACCAGACAAGGCAGCTTTGGATGCTTTTTTCTATATAAAGATATGTGCATGTCAAGAAGTTTGACTGACAGTTTTGTAAGCTGAAGTATTGTTTATTCTTAGAAAAGAAACAACATCTCGTGTCTAGATATGGAAAAAATATTTGTAGTGGACATTTTTGGAATGGACTAAAGACAAGAAATAGAGTGTACAAAATGTTTGACAAAGCAGAAAGTATAAAAATATCCCTGAACTTGGTCCATTGCAAAACTGCAGAGTTAAAGCTGCTTTTCCAGTTCCTACAGTAGCCAAAATTGTTTAGGCTGCTTTAAAGATAAGCTAACCATGCTCAGCTGACTGTGTGCAAGAAGAAAATGTATGCTTTCTAATATGCAAAATCTGGGGTAAAAATCTGTTTCATGTGATGTTTTTTTTCTGAGGCCTAAATCTAGCAGATTTCTACAGCACATGGTTACTTACAGGTTGGGAATAATTCCATCCTTATACGGAAAAGCCTGTATTTATATCTTACAGAAGACTGTGGATTCTGTGATCATATATTAAGGACTTTGAATCAGAGCCCTAATATTTTTAAATGAGAAAGCTAAGAATGGAAACCTTCTGCAGGCCTGGTATTAGACATAATTACAGCTTCAGATATTTAAATCAGAAAGCCTAATTTCTTCACAATATGCACAGATCTGTGTCTACTAAATACACCATAGCAACGTCTGTAACATGGAATACATCAACACTGCTGTCAAAAAAAAAAAAATCTGATGGCAGTAGTTTTCTTTTGCCTTGATTTTCTTAATTTCTCAACTTCTTGCAGATTCTCTCGTATCAGAACACTGTTGTGTCATAGATAATAATTATATCATTCAAGGCTAAAATTGATAAGTAGGCAGTTCTTGGGCCGCTGGTTCTATTTAACGTGTTGGGAGCAAAGCTCACCCTTGACCTTCTTATTCTGTGTGCAAATTCCACATATTATGCCTGAAAAATTAGCAACCACAGTGGGACTGCAAGACACCAAACAGAAGGTGCGCAAAGCCCAAGGGGTCCTGCGTTGCTCTTTCTTCACAACTGATGCATCCTCAGTGCTGTAGTGATACTGTAATGTTGTGGCATCAAAATGTAACATAGCAGCATGACAGGATTAGTACAAAGTGTCCTCATTTGAGAACCTGTGAAAATCAAAGGTTATTTTCGGACCTTTGCATACTTCAGATACAGTTTCCGAGATGTGTGTAACAGCCTCATCTGTCTTAAGACAGCAGAGGAAACTTGCTTCAGGCTTTTCTATCATCCAGCTTTAAAGTACCCTCTTTGCCTACCTATCCTATTAGGGAAGGTTGGATTTTCAGCAAAGACGACTGTAGGCAGAGAACTTAGATCAGCTGAGCCTTCCATGCCTTTGAGAGGAGATAATCTGCCTGGGTACTGTGCTGTCTGAGCCATGCGGGCTGTAGGCCTTTCCCTTCAGCTCACCTCTCTTTGGCCGATGTGTCAAAAAACCATTGCATTGCTTATGGAAAATGTCTGATGAAGTGGTTGTATGCCATGAAAGGAAGAATCTGGAAATTGCTACAATAGTTGTAAGTTATTCCATTATTTGAAGCAAAGTCAGGTGTCACTGCATAGTTTCTGCAGTACTCGGAATTTAATACCTTTTCTGTTATTCAGCATTTACTCTAGGAAGGAAAGCAAATTATAAGATATTAAGCATACATATCTTAACATGGCTACTAATCTTGGTTCTGGTGCTTTGTGGCCTTCCTCTACAGTAATTTAGTTTCTTCTTTCATGAGAAAGTAAAAATTCAAAACATGCTTCCCTGCTTTCTCTTTTAAAATTGTGTGGGACTTGTACTTTCTGATATACCTTTCTCGAGTATGATCTGAACAATTCTTCTTAGTGCATGCAGGATGAAAAGATTTTAATGAAAGGGTTTAATGAATCTCATGAAATAATTGTTTACATACAAAAAGCTATTTTTGTATATGTGGGCTGAGGATGTTTCTGAATAGGACCCACAGTCATCTAATTAGACACGCATAGTATTAGTAGGCATTTGTAGTACTCACAGGACTAGTCCAAAGACAACGGATCCCTGCTGAAAATTTTCCATTAAAAAGATAATTGCATAGCACAAGGCCTTTCTAAAAAGCCTGCCTAAATTTTTTCTTGTTTTTAATTAAGTGCTGAGATCTAGATCTAAATAGACTGAAAATAGAAAAAGGCTTTATTTTTGTGGTTAGTAGAATTAATCATGCTGACACTGACTATGGAATTGTCCAGAATTCAAAACAGAGTGCTTTGCTTGAGTTTTATGATCCTAGTGTGTTGAGTGTTTGGTATATACTGATGAATTATTTCATATTTTTCGTTGCAGTATGACAGACATACATCTGGCTAGATAATAGCTGTGATATCTAGGTGTATGCTGCCAGTACTAGGAAGGTCCAAATGTTATTTTTTCTTAACGTGAGGTTTCTAGGAGTCTTAATTCTCCACCATCATCCTGTTGAGTTCAGCTGTCTGAGAAGTTGATGAAGGGAGAGAACACTCTCCAGTCTGGTATGCCCCTTAACAGGAGTCGATCAGAAAAAATGGCTGGTTTGTGTGTTAAGTGAGATTATGAGCTCTCTTTAAAAATAAAAAAAAAAAAAAAGGAGGAAAAAGAAAGAAATTAACCCAACACAGACCAAACATCAGTTACTATGAAAAAGTCTGTTAAATTAATTAAAATGTTATCACTGTGACTGGTAACATCAGTGTGAGTTACTAAAACTGGATAAATAGTTAAAGAGGAGTTCGCACATTTGAATCAGAATTGGAGAGCAACCGATGGAGTGATTACTGAGATATTTTTACCATGAAACTTAGACAGAACCTAAAAGGAGTGCAGTGAATTTCAGCAAAGGCAGAAGGGCTCTGTTTAGGGGCTGCAGCTATGTTGAATTAATATGTTAATCTAGGTCAGCATAATGAAGAAATGTAAGGACTTAGCTGTAGCCTAGATATGGAAAAAAATGAGAGAAAGATTGTGTGCACAGGTGAAAGTGTTCTGTTATAAACCTTACATGATTGTGAGATGCTAATAACACAAAGAGGAAAAAAATTAAAATGGTGTGAAATGTGTTTTGGCTTTTTAGGTTGCCTTTCTGCTGAGTGTGTAGCATGCTTACTGAAGTAATAACTTTTATTTTTTGATGAGGAAAGCACCTCCAGATGACAATGGATTTCAGAGGATGTTCAGCAGAATTGTAGGATGGAAGCTAAATTTGCTTCTCAAGGCCTTAGCAAGGGCTGGAAGAGAAAAACAAAATACATTTGTTGGGGTATTGTAGGGGTTCTCATTCAAATGGTTATTGCAGGTTAGACCTAGCAAAGATACAGGGTTCTCTCACAAGAATGGCAAGTTACAAACACAGTACTGTTCCTCTTGGGCTGGGTTTGGAGAACTGGAAAGAGTGTCTGGACTTTGTAAGTTCTGATTCTTTCACAGGGAATGTGATGACAGCTGATGATTCCTGCCACAGGCCCATCCTTGCACATGGATCAGCGCACTTGTGTCAAGCATAAGTTTGTGCTTGTTAGGGAGACCAATTCATAAGAGAGCCCAAGAACAGAATAAAACTTTTGAGAATTACTGATAGTCTCCTGGGGTATGTTTGCGATTCCACAAGGGTTTATTCTGAAACATTATAAATGCACAGAGACTACTATTTCAAGATCTGTGATTAGCTAAAAATGCAGATAGCCACACACTGGGATGTTCTAAAAGTGCCTGTCCTTCCAGCTGCCGTTCATGTCAATTTTCATGAGCTTTTGAAAATCGCAGGAAGGCATTTGTGTAAGCCTTATGCCATAAGAAACAAATTAATATATATATGTATCATTATTACTTCTTGGAATATAGGTCCTTGCAATAGTAGGCCCTTCCACCAATTTTTAGATAGCAACGTATAGGAGTAAAAATAGAGATGTCAGGGAGATTTGGGATGGCCTTTGAATGTTAATTTTTCTCTCTCTTAGAAGAGCAATAAGCTCACAACACAAGAACACAAATGTAAAGACTGAACACACAGCAGCAAATAGGTCCCATAAAAAAAACAAGTTAGGTCAGACATTGATGAGCAAACTGATCCCATCTGGTGGATAGTGGAACTGTGAGTTAAAGCATTGGACAGTTCTGCTGAGGAACAGGAAGAGTAGGTAAACTGCCTATTTCTGTCTTTGCTACTTTCAAATGTATGTGATAGCCTCTTTTGTGTTAGGTTGTCCCTTAGTCTTAATTGGTACATTGTTTTAGCAGATTGGAAAACCATTACACATACATATCTCCCATTGAAAACAGGCTCTTTTAAAAGAGAGACCGAATTTGCTTCAGAATTAATAAGTGCTGTAGATGTGTTTGTGGAAATGAAAGGAACAACTTCAGGCCTGTGTTTTAGTCATGTTTTGCCTTGACTCAAGCCTTTTATCTGTTTTCAGCTACCAGTCTGTGGTTGTGTGATGGGGTTTTTTTGCTCCTTATATTAAGAAACCAAGAAAATAGTCACTGCAAAAAAACAATCAAGCTTCTTTCATCACAAATGCTCAGTGAAAACATACAG
This sequence comes from Cephalopterus ornatus, assembly GCA_013396775.1. NCBI lineage: Eukaryota > Metazoa > Chordata > Aves > Passeriformes > Cotingidae > Cephalopterus > Cephalopterus ornatus. Next base: position 30,930 of record VZRE01006808.1, read on the forward strand.
TGAGAAAGTAGCTAGGCTTGTCATGTTCCTGACCATTTGCCTTTCTGTGTGCGCTGTAAGTTGTGCACATGATGTGATGGATTTGCCAAGTAATAAATTAGCTATAGCTGTTGAACATGAGTCTCAAAAGCCATTTGCCAGTGTGTAAGTATGGCCAATGTATTTATGTTTCTTTACAGGGAAGAATGAGAATCTTTCTGAATTTACTGACTGGGCATGTCTGTATGACCTTTTTGCCAGAAAGGCTGGGATACTAAAATTTGTATAATGCTCGGACTGGTCCAGGTAGGACTGTATGTGGTGGCAGAGGCCAGAAATAATGAATCAAAAAGTTAGTCTCTAGCCACAGATTTTGAGTCTTCTGTGTCATGATTTTTCGTGGGCACCTCTATAGGAGGCTAATGCAAAAATAGCTCAAAAAAAAAAAAATCATCCTTTTCCCTACAGTAGACTTAAGCTTGTGCCAAAAATGAGCTTGTGCGTAATAATATTGTGTCAACACACTATAAACAGATCCCAGTACACTTTATTGTGGATGAAACATGGTAGTTTATATTCTAAAGCTGAGCTACAGAAAATGCAAAGCTCCTTTGCCTCTGCAAAGTTCATTTAGTCTACTGATGATACACAATGAGAAGTTGTTCAGGGATGCACTCTAGGGAATGGCTAAACCCATTTTTCTTCACAGGTTTGTTTATTTCTGACTGCCATTTTCTTGGTGAGATCATCAAAGTCATTTTCTGACATTTCCTCCTCTCCTGCTATCTCTTGGGGTTTGAGTTTTTTTCTTTTTTTTAGGTTTTTTTTTCCCCTGGTTTGGTTTGGTTTGAGTGGTTTGGTTTGGTTTTTTTATACAATGCAAAAGAGCCACCTTTTCCAACACTGCATGGTTTCTCTTGATGTGCAGAGTAATGCTGTTCAAACCTGGAGCTCTGGAAATTCCGGAGTTCAGACAGGCTGCCTGCCTGTACTTCCAAAGCACAAAGATAGAATGTGGGGAAGAGTTAAAATGTGGCTGTAGACTCAGACCCAACCTGTAACTTTTAGTAGGGCATCTCATTGCAGATCTCCCCAAGCCCCATGATTTCAAAAGACTACTCAGAAGATGCCAGTTAAGTTCATTTAATGGCTGGTGAAATAAAAGGATTTTTTCAAAATGTTTTTTGCACTGTGAAGAGCTGAAGTGTAATTGAAACTTGGTCTATACACTTAGGGTACTTGCTTATATTGTCATGCACCTAAAATTGAGTAAGAGCAAGAGTAAAAAATTTTCACTATTGTACCTTAACAGGTTTCCTTCTGTGTATTTAGTAAGATTAAATTCTGCTTGGACTCCTTGTCTTAAATAACAAATGAAAGACTCAATTGTAGTAGCACATTTCACTAGAACTGTGAAGAGAATCACTTCAGTCATAGGATAAACTAGATCATTTGGTACTTCTGGAGATCAGGTAGTCCAATGTCTTGTGTAAAGCATGACTCATCTTGAAATAGGTTTACACAAGACTTTGTGTGGCTCAGCTTTAACTGTCCCTAAGGATAAAGGCTGCATGGCTGGTCCTGTTCCCGTGCTTCACTACTTTTGTGAAGCTTGTTTTTGCAAACCAAGATTCATAATCATATGTGTTGCAACATGTCTCCTGCACCTTGTCCTTTCACTGGCCTTTCCAAGAAGAAATCTGGCCTTACTAGGACATGATATGAGGGAAATGACCACTAGCCTTTACCTACCCATGATACCCTTTCTAATGTAGCTCATATGCAGGTAGCTGTCATTGCTCTAAAGGCATGCAGTTACATTAGGCTTGATGTTTGTCATGGTTCATGGCTCCTGTTTGGCAGAGTTTCTTGCTGGACTGTATATGCTGCATGGAGTTGTTTCATCCCCGGTGCAGGACTTAGTTGAATTCCATGAGGTTCCTATCAGCCTATTCCTTCAGTGTTTGAGGTGTCCCTCCATTGTAACAGCAACTTCCCAAGTCTGGTGACCTCCATGCATTTGAATTTGTTTGGCATTAATGACCTATAAAAGAACAGTTGCACTAAGTTTCAAGGAATGTTAATTTTTTTTAATAAAGAGGCAAACTTGTAAGACTGGTAACATGTCTCTTTTTGCCAGATATATATGAAATTCCAGAAAGTTAAATATATAAATTCCTGGCAGGCACTTTTTTTCTTGTTCCCTTGCAGAATATTTTGTTTCATGTATTTAACAAAATGACACTGCCAGACTTCATATTCTTTGTTTCTCACATGGAGGCGTGAGTCCAGTACCCCGAGGTGCAGTCCAGTACTAAAATCTTGTGGTTAATTTACTCTGACATCCTTTATAGATTATTTGTTGAAAGGACACCTTATATTAATGTAGCAAAAAGTTCATTAGCATGTGCTCCACATTGTTGCTTGTGGCTACTGTGAGTTAGTTCATGTCTCAAAATTGCCAGTTTTTGCTCTCAGGAAGAATTTTCCAGGCTCCTCTCAAATGCCTTTTAAAATGTCTCATCAAAAGCAGCACAGAGAAAATGACTCTTACAAAACCACTGCCTGCCTTCTCTGTTATTAAACTCTTCCCATGTCTGTCTGCCTGGAAGCAACTACAAGAGCTGCAAAGATGAGTCAAACACGCAATGGAGTAGCACTTCTCAGCTACTGGGATATTGTGACAGCTCTGACCTCTGAGTGACTTGCTAACTCTGCATCCAGTGGAAGCTCAAAACAATGAGTGCCTGTCCAGCTACACCCAGTTTTGTTTCCTGCTGTCATACTTCAAGGAAGTCTGCTCTGTGTGGGACAGCAGCTTGCAAAATGTTCTACAGCAGCCAAACAGTAGTGGCTGAAAACAACGCAACTTGTCAGTGATAATGCCCGTCCTTTTCATGTGTGTGAGTCATACATACAAAACTGTGTGAAATGAGATAGTTGCTAAACATAGTTAGCAGAGACGTGTTGGAGTGTGGCAGCTCACCCCTATTTAGGTTTATATTCACGTAGCCTAGTATTCTTGGAGAAAGAAGCAAGTGGCTTGGATAAACTTCTAGCCACTGTGGGGATGAATTACAAACTCAAAGTCCTGTGGTGCATATCTTCCTAAAAGAAAAATTTCAAAAGTATCATTTTGGTAAAGGTAGGACTGCTTTTCTGAATCTCAACCTCTGAAGTTTCTAGCTGGGTAGATAGTGTGTGGGTTTTTGACAGCAACTTGCTTGAATAGCATGCCAGCTCATATATAGTAAAAAAATTTTCACAGGTGAGAAATTGAGATCAGTGGAGAGGAGGATTCTTCATTCTCCCATGTCTTAGTTCAAGGCTTGGGAAAAAAAAAGTGCTTTTTACTTGTGTATGTGGTGATATTTATGTAACAGGTAACAACATTGATCTTTGTTACTTTAGTAAAATAATGTTTGTACCAGTGAAGTCCTCAAGGACCTGGTTCAGATACGCTGGTAATGATTAGCTCTTAAAAGGAAATAATTTATATTTTAAACATAAAGGTGAAGTTCTTAACATAAGCTGCTATGGTTAGGTTTTCAAAGCACAGAAGTTGATGGAGTACAGCAGTGCAAGAATCTTGCTCATTTGCTTCAAGTACCTGCTTCCACATCTGTGCTCACTGTATTCATTCTTTTAGAATATAAATCTTTAGTTGTGGAATTATATATTTACTGGGGGAAAAGGACTGACAGCTTTTGTTCCTTTGAGATAGCACAAATAAAAATGCTTTGCCTCTGAATCAGGCCATCTTCATGAAGTCAGGAAGCCATTAGATGTACTTGGTGATATGGAAATAATACTTCTGTATTAGGAAAAGATTGAACTAGCATAAGAAATTTGCATGGATTTGATAATTGTTGATATGTACAGTGCATTTTGCTCCTGTAAACTGTACTGAAAACTGAAGTGATGCAGGGGGAAAAAAGGTGACAAAATTGCTTTTTAATAGTGTTGATAGTTACAGCATTTTTAACACAAGTCACTTGAATTTCATAATAATAATTCAAAATTGTGAATTATCTGCAATGGCAAAACCCAAAAATTATTTTAGAGCCACTGAACAGATCTACTTTGTGGTGCTTCTACAAGCAACTCCTCATATGGCAGCATTCAAAATATCACATGTACATTCAGTATCCACTTTCTGTAGGCAGAAGGGTAAAACTTTGGTATTGTACTAGTTGTTCTGTCCCCTTCCATTTGCTGTATGGTAATAAAATTATATATATATCATTCTCCGTTAGTGTTGATAGGCCACTACAAAGTGTGATTTAGCCAAGAACATTAAGTGTAGCCATGTAGAGGTTACTTGTAAATGTATAGTAGTAGTTGTAGTTACATAGTCTCTAAAGACTTACTTAAAAAAAAAAAAGGCAAGAAAGGCTGAATTGTGTTCAATGGCGTAAGTGGTGAAAGAAATTCAGTGGTCTGTAATGGCTGTTTACACAGGACTGTTTTTCTGTAACATTTTTTCAGTAATTGTGTGATAATTAAGGAGTTGGATCCTAAACTAGAGTAAAAGGGTACCAATGACCTCAGTTGAACTGCACTGGTTTATAATAGCTGAGGAAATAGCAGGAAGTATTTGCATTCTTCACTATTTCGAAGACTAGAAGATAGAGAAAAGAACTGTGACCAGAGTACAAACAGAAAAAATTACAGGAGTGTTAAAGAAAATGTTACATTTCACTTTGGAGTAGGACTCTCTTTTATTGCTAATATTAACCAAATAGGCATTTAGTAACTGTGATGACTCACTTTTTACTCTCAGTTCTTTTAAGCAGTGCTTGGGAACCATTTAAATGAGGCTGATACCCTACTCTTGTGCAAAACCTTGGATGTCATCAAGTTTAAGCACCGTTTGCTTGCTTTTAGCAGGAAAGTAGAGAACTTGGTGCTGCATGCTTCCACTAAGTGCAGGGTTTCTCCTTGGAGGAGTATAACATGCAGCATTTAGTTCTATATGCTTATGGAAATGAAGAGGCTTTATGCATGCATGGGCAGCTTTTGTACAAGGGCAGGTATTTGGAAGAGGTTTGACTGATTGGCACTATAAATGTGGTACATCATGGCAGCCTTCTACAGCCACGTAATTGTGATGGAGGATATGACTGAGATGCGTATTTGTGTCTTTCTTCCTCATTAACTAGGCCATAGCTTCATCTGGTGTCAGTATTTTTAAAATCTGCAAAACTGAAGCAAATCATCCAGTCTCTAAAGATGCTGAACAGAGCGGAAGGATGGATTCTATTTGCCAACCAGCACTGAGGTCATGAGATACAATAGGATATTCAATATAAAATGGGTGTGCCAAGGACACAAGGGAACAGTTAATCATTTTTGAAACCTACAGTTCTGGTTCACTTAATATTCAGAAGCATTTGCTGTTTCAGAGTTTGTGCACTTCATAAAAATTCAGTGTTTTTTGGATGACATGGACTTGGTTACTAATTCACTGCTAATATATTCACAGGGTCTTATCTTACCCTCTACTTTTTGTTATGAAGACAGTGTGAAGCAGTCCTGCACTAGAGCACAGAGACATCCACAAAGGGGATCTGTCCTGTAGCTGTATTTCACCTAGGATTAAGAGAAGTTAAAAAGAAAGACAAAGTGGGAGAGCATTGAAAAAGACTTGTATGACTCAGTATGACTTCTTCAGTGTCCTCTTCCTCCATCTCCAATAAAAGTGTAAAACCAAATTCATCATCTGTTATCACTGCAGCGCAACAGCTTGCTTCCATCCTAGAATGCTGAAGGGTGAAGTGCAAATGCAAATATTTCCATTATTTTCATTGTGAGGAAGATGTAAGAAAACTCCAAACAAGCATCAGTGTATGCAAAGCAAGAATGCTGGTGCTTCCATCTAATCATATACAGTGTCTGACTTCACCTTAGGAGTGAGTGTTTTAAGTAGGTGTAAGACATGGTTGAATTGGTCCTTCCCCCAGTGTTTCCCCCGAATTCCAAAAAGTAATAGCTTAGGAGCCTCTTAGACCAGGTTTTGCATCTGGACAGCCATTTTTAATAACTGCTGATGGTTTAATTTTCAAATGTGTACTTACTGTGTATGTAAATTTGGAAAAAATTATTATCCTCTGCACAGTTTTTGCCCTCTTTTCATATTTTTATGCATCTGTGGTCCAATTTAATACACAAAATGTTTGTCTGTAACACAGGTTTGACAATATAGATTTGATTGCACAGTATATTTCTTTACCACTGTGATAACTTTTTGAACAGTTACAAAGTGTTCTTCTCTTTATCTGGTGCATGTTCTACTGTCTTTGGTAAGACAGAATCAATGTTTTAAAATACCAAGGCTTCACACCATAGTGGGAATGTTATGCAGCAGTGTTGTTTGCTTTTACTAGTGGATCAAATTTGATGGCTGTTGTCAAAGCAAACTAAGAATGCATGTTATGGTTTAACTGCAGCTGGCAGCCAAGCAGCGCACAGCCACTCACTCAGTTCCCCACCAGCAGGACTGAAGAGAGAATCGGAATGGTAAAAGCCCAAGAACTCATGGGTCGAAATAAAGGCAATTTAAGAGGGAAAGCAAAAGCCATGCATGCAAAAAAAGCAAAACAAGGAATTAATTCACTGCTTCCCATGGACACACAGGTGTTCTGCTATCTCCAGAAGAGCAGGGCCCCATCACCCATAATGGTTACTTGGGAAGACAGAATCATGGAATTACATCGTTGAGAGTGTTCAGAATGACACTATTGATTTTCAAAATGCTCACTGTTTTGTGCTATTAGTGTTGGCTTACCAGGTGATATAAAAATTTCTAGCAAGAATGATTTATCTGTTGTACTGTCTTTCATTATAGTGGTTGCGTTGAGACAGCCAGTTCTGTAAAGCAGTGAGCGCGTCTCTTTAGTAAGAAATAATAAAATAATTGTACTGAAAAACAGTGTGACGGATACTTAAAAATTAGTTAGAAAATGCACATAAAGCAGCCAACCCTTCCCCAGGCAACGAATGGGTTATATTAAGTTACTGTGCTATAACGAAAAATACTAGATTCAAAACAATATATCACAGGTGGAAGTAGTATAGAAAGTTTCTAAAGAAGAAGTATGAACATGAAACAGCTGGTTTCAAGAAGGCATAAATAATTCTAAATAAGGGCAGAATTTGTATGTTATAGATATATAGCAAAAGGGACTAGGAGAAAAATACAAAGCTTATCTTCAGTTGAATCTGGTGGTTGCCTCATTGTTTCTTTAAGGTAACTGATACTAATTAAAAGATGTTTGAAGGCAGGGCACTGTTCCTGTGTCAGTAGTTAAATTGAGATGAATCATACAGCAGAGCTACAGAGTTGAATGCACTTGCATGGGAACCTATTACTTTGTTTTACAGGATTTATTCTGAATTTCCAGAAAGCATTCCTGACTTACTAAGCAAATCAAAACCTGAATGTCAGTGTCAAATTTCTGTGAATGGAAAGACCAGGTTAAGATAATTTTTTAAACACTTAGTTTGTGTTGCTCTTCTGAAACAATTTACTGTAAACTAACTTATTTCTAAATAAAAACTTAGACTAGCCAAAAAATCAAACATGTAATTTGAAAACAAACAAATAAATTCAAAAGAGGATCTCTCAGCAATTTTGCAACTTATGCACAAAACCATCTCCTAGAATTGGTACTCTTTTTTACAATCATTTTTCTATGTAACAATGTTTTTCTACAAAACATTGGGTTTGGATGATAATTTTGACCTTTTCAAGTTTACAAGGGAGATACTCATAGTGTTCATTAGCAATAATCCTATAAGAAGTGCCCATTCTTCAGCAACAGAGATAATGCTTAAAAAAGGGATTTTGAGTATGAGAGGAAGGCTTCCAAGGGACAGGACAGAATGAGATGAAATTATAGCCAATATACTAGGAAACAGAGAGATGTTCACAGATACAACTTTGAGATGAAGTGACTTTATTTAGGAATGTCTGAACTCATGCCACTGATAGAGCAAGTGGAGAGGAGAAAAATTATCTGAGATCATCTTCAGAAGTGAGGATAAGATGTCAGGAAAGTGAGACAGAGTGATGTTAGAGACATTGTTGAAAACTGCATATGAAAAGGATTATAGCACAGAAGGAAGTGGAGAATTTCAGCAAGAATGTAGAATAGGAAGAAAACAACAGGACATGCATGAGGTCATTTATTCCCTAAAGCTGTTAGTTTCTCAATAAGTGAATACTTCTTAATTATTTGAAATAGAAATCAGAACACTAATATGTGTTGATCAAAAAATTCAAAGGCAGATTGATTTCTACGTATTTTCCTTTGCTTAGCATGAAATTTCAGAATGAGCTCATTTTTTGATTGGAAGTACTCTTATACCATTTCATTTAATTGGGAGAAAGAACATCTTACTATTTTAAATCTTACTAATCTTCAGGTGAAGTACTTACATGCCCTGGGACCAATTGTAAGGTGATGGCTTTTGGAGATTTTAAAGTAGCTTTTTACATTTTAAAAATGCCTCTTTTTTTTTAGGCGTCTTGATTCTTGTATGCTGTCTTTAGTAAGCAGCACCAGCAACTGCTGTAAGGAATGAAAAAGTAATTGTGTTTTCAGTTCATTGACTTTAATAATTTGACAGCTTTTCACAGATAGCTATTTCATGACTTCAGGAAATTTTAAGACTAGATAGCATACCTTCTTTACTGGAGGAAAAAGATGTGTGTTAAAAAATAAATACAGTGTAAGTTTAAAACTTCTTCCCTTTCCTTCAGAAAGTTCGGGTGAAATAAAAGTCACTGAATTTCTTAGATATGATTTAATGTTTGTCCTCTAAACGTTGAGTTCTTTAAGAAAGAAAAAGCTTACTTCTCTACCCATCTGCCATACAGTTTCATGTGACTATTTATGCGTTTTTGGATTTGAATGATTGTGAAATAACAAGTTCTAAATAATGCTGCTATAAGGCAGACTATTAAATATAAAAATCATTAAAAAGCAGGTGTAGAATTTACTGATGAGTTCCACAGTTACCATATTTTCATGCCTATAGCCCCATGACTTTTAAAAGATGTTTAAAAATTTACCAATCTTCTATATAGGACCACCGTTTGAAAGATAATTGAAAATTTGCCTATTGCCTCTGCAGCTCTTGGCATTATTCTTCTATCTGCTTAAGAGTCTGGAAATGGTAACTTTAAAGATGCTGTACTCCATTGGGAGGATCTCTGGGCTGCTGCCCAGTAACTTACAAGTAACTTATGAGTGATGAGAAGCATCCCAGAAAGTTGCTGTGGAAACCAAAGACTGCCACCAAAGACACCCTGACACTTCTTCCTGACAAAAATCTTAGGGGTTTTCTTATGGCTAAGCTAAAGGAGAAGGTGATAGGCTGCCGTGACAGTATTGAAACATACACTGTTCCCATCTCTCATCAGTATGTGGAACTTCTGAATTCTGTTTAAAATTTCTGATTTTTATACAGTTCTAAGTGAAAGCAACAGAAAGGTAAGTCTTACCCATGTTTCTCAGTCTCTGTAGTTTGTTGATAGTGAGAATTTGTTTACAGTTGAATTTCCATTTTTCAAGCTATTTGAAATAGCTCTTCAGAGGAAAAATTACTGTAACTTGTTATGCCACTTAACAATCAGTGTCTTAATTAAAATGATGGAATGTCATTACCTTAATGATATTTAATTCTTCTGAACACTCCTAAACAAAATCAGCATGCCTCTGTGTTAACTTCTACACATTCATGTGAAATACGTGTGAAGCCTGTCCCATTGTCACGTGCTTGTGGGTTGGCATACAGTTGAAATGAGTTGTGCTCTACATAGCAGAGGAATTTAATGAGCAAGTGACAGTGGCTTTTGAAATGACACACTGCAATGCAGTGTATGGTAGGTGGCTGTAGTTATAAAACTATAATTAAGTGTGTGGGAACTGAGAATATCTGCTAAGGGAATGCCAGTTTAAAAAAGAAAAAACCCTAAAAATCCCTAGTGCTGTAAAACTAGCATTAAAATATTACGTGCACCAGATTAAGCTGAGGACATAATTTTAATAATTACATTAAGTAAACTGGGGAGAGTGTGTGAAGAGAGTATTCTGCCATGCTGCATTATGTTATCTGTCCTCTTTTTGTTATTCACACTGCACTTTTTGAGGTTGAATAGCTGGTATTACAGCAAGGCATGTAACTGATCTACACGTTTCATGAAACAAATACCATCTCATGTGCTAACACTCCATGAATTAGTTGAGTGACGCTTACAATACAGAACAATGAGCCCTAAATAGCACTTGAGATGGTGTCAGAACTGGGGCTGCCACAGATACATTTAAACTAATCTGATAACCTCGATGTAACATTGCATTTGGAACCAGGACTAAACCCACTCAATCCTGTTGGCATCAGTGCTCCTGGGAATGTACCCTTGGCAAAATTTCACTGGGTGTTTAGAAAGCAAAGCAGGCAATATATTGTGATAGCAATGAAAAAGCCCTGTCTTAAAACTTAAACATATTCAATCATTTTAGAATTATTTAGAACTGCGCTTTTGGTGTCTGTTAACTAGCTGGAGCAGACTGATAATCATAATTTCCTGTTTTAAGGTCCTGTTTCTTGTCAAAACTTAGAGGTCATGATTCTACAATATAATAATTTTTTTGCATTAAAAATTCTGGTCACCTATAGTTTAGCAAATTTTAGACTCACTGAGTGGAATACAGTGATAAACTTTAAAACAGCTTTGTTAGGAATGTGATCTTTCCCTCCCATTACAAAAATTGTGCACCACTGAAACATCTGTTTCCAGGTGCGCAGTAGAGATTTGGCAAGAACAGAATCTGAAAATCTATTCCCGTTGCACATGAATGGAAAATTAGAACTGATTATTTGAATGCTTCTAAGTGTCAGGGGTAGTATAGGGGACAAGTGAGATTATTCATGTAGTTGATACTGCAATGAATGCTACAGCAATCTGAAAATGAGGTGCTGGTGTTTGCTATTCTTTCAAATGCACTACAGACCAATCTTTGCAGAGGAAAAGGCTGCATAGCTTGAAGACTGAGGGAATAAGAGCAGTAGACTGTGACAAATTGCTTTTGGTAGGGGAAGGAGGAGTTTGGTTTGGAGGGTAGTGGCAGAAAAACTGGTATTTAAGTGAGTTAAACCAATGAAGATAAGACTGTCTAGGAAGGGATCTGGGGCTGAGAGCTGAAAAGGCAGAGGTTTGTCTAATGGCTCTAGAAAAGTGATTTGGGTGTCCCTGTGGTGCCAGATAATGAGACTTCAGTATTTCTTCTTCCTTTCAGAAGGGAAGAAAAACTAGAAGGTGACATGAGAAGGAATTACATTAGTATTGTGAAGGCTGAGGGTAGGAAATGCCAGCTAACTCTACCTTTGCTGCTTCAGTTTGTTCCCTGTTTGCAGATGCAGTTATTTCAATAGTGTTATATTGGCTTGTTTCTGCAAATCTCTGGCCTCATCCAGAACACAAACTGGATCTCCTCAGGGCATGCGGGAGTAGGTTTGGATAAGGAATGGAGCCAGTTGTAGACTCTTTAGGATCCTTCTTCCATTTCCTGACACAGTTTACGTTGGTAGTAGGAAATTAAGAGACTGAATACCTGTTCTGGTTTGTGGCCCTGCCACTTTGTTCCTGTGGTAGAGTGGGCATTGTGTATTATTGTGGAAGAGCATGGAAAGCTCTCACCTGTGTGTGGCCAGCAGATAGATTCCACACTGCATAGCCGTGCATGATAGGAAAAGAACCTCTTTTTTCTCTTTCATGTTCTTAAGTGTGTTCTGAGCTGCTTTGTAAATTCACATTTGCCTTTGAATAATGTGTCAGCCCCTCAGGTATCAGGAAGTATCATTCAGGCTTGTTGTGTGCTTGCTTATTCTTTTACAGCTGTTTCTGTCAAATACTGTTTCTCCCTGATTTAAAAATTATGTTTTCTTACAACATTTCTGTAAAGACTAAACCCTTTTTATATGCCATCTCTCCTAATTGTTCCTATACCACTCTGTTTAATCTTTGTGAGTTTTAGTTTTAGACTAAATTTGCTTTTAGACTGAATTTAGACTGATTTGCTCTAAGTAAAGGATGTTCTCAGTAGCAGGAATCTTAAATGTGCTGGTGAACAATTAGGAATTGAGAGGGAGAGAGAAAGATAACCGTACAATCTAAAAGTTAACTAAATGTCTAGAACTTTTGTAAGTCAGTTGCCAGGTACAGGTAGTTAGTAATAATACTTCTTAATTACATGAGTTAACTGTGCTCAAACTACAGTGGTTAGTAGTTCTTTCTTTGGCTATTTATATTAGGAAGAATTGTAGTTTGTTGGGTTTTTTATGGTATATAGCATTGAGGCAAATTTGATTTCATTAAGTCTGAAACCAGCTCACATGTGCATGTATTCATGTTATAGACACTAGAACTTGCATTATTTTGATGTGTATTATGTGGAGGAGTGAAGCTATGTGAAATGAAAATTGGTGATTTTGCCCCTTGGGAAAAGGCAAAATATGGTATCAGCAAAACGTTCAAATTAAAGGTTACAAGGCTGATTATTCTGATTTTCACGTGTTGTACATAAGTCGTTTTCCTTTGGTTTGAGAGCACATATTATTTATTGCTGCTGTTAAATATCTTCTTTCCTGTAAACAGTTAAGTCTAGTGGGACTACAGGTATGCAAAGTAGTGCTAAGATTCTTCAGAAATGGCAAAATGTGCTAGGAGTTAAGGAGACAAACAGCATGGTATAAAGAAGGCTTTATAGCAAGGAGGGAAGGTAGAAGTTTATAGCATTTGAATTGCTTTGACGCCTCTCACTGAGGAGTCATTTAGGTATGGAGGCATCAAAGTCTTAATTTTAACAGAAGCTGAAAGAACTTACTCTTCTAAAAAAGACAGCCGTGACTCTAAATGAGTCTTACTGGTTCGTATTTAAGTACAGTGCCGCTTAACTGGTGGTTACTAAATTCCGATATATGTCGGCGTGAAGATTGGAAGGCCAGAAGTAGTTCCTTGAGGAGCAGAACTGAAGAAACTGTGTGTCTGTTCAGATTAACAGTGAATAAATCTGCTCAAGCTTTTGCTTCACAACTCCTTAATCTAAACTAAATTCTTATTATCTTTCCTCACTTTATTGCTCTTTAGTTCATGCCACTTTGGGTGCACAGAGTAGATCTGCAGATGCACCAACAAAGCTAAACTGGAAGATGGGACTCAAAGAAGCCTTATGTGCCTCCTCTGCTGGGAGGTCATTGAAGTATGTGTGGCACCAGTATCCTGGTCTGCAGGGCCAGAGTAGAGCTGATCTGAAGTCAAGATGCTCTGTCAATGTCAGGCTTTGATACCTACCATTTTGCTGTGGAAAGTTGTTCCTACTTGCTAATGCTGAAACACACCTTGGAACTGAAATACACCAAGGCTGTTCAGTGACTTCCAACTATATTAGTCATCAGTGTATGCAGAGCTTGGAATGAATATAATGGGAAAAGCTTGAGTTCAATTCTGCACCTTTTTAGACAGCAGAAATCTTTTGGTTATTTTTGTTGTCTGCCTGTTATCTAACAAGGCAAGTGAAACTGGGGTCAGCGTGGAAGGGAGTTCTGTGGCTGGGATTATAAACTATTTGCATTTATCCACTCAGAGCTCCTAATTCTTCCTTCCTGTGTGAATTCACTTATATATGATAATGATAGAATATGTTGCCCATTTGGCTTTGATAAGGTCTGTGTTCTCCATGGGAATTCCTCATGGAACTTCTAAGCTTTCAATGTTACCGAGACCTCTGCATGTCTGTCAAATTTAGCCAAAATTGGCCACAAGTTTTAAGTACTCGATAGGGGTACTGAAAGGTTTCCTGTGCAGTCCCTTCCAATTATTATCTTAGCAAATAATAAGGATTGAAATGTTTCTGTTCGTATCTTCTTAGTTAGTCTTTTAAGTTATAGGTATTCTTTCTGGTTTTAGGAGCATGTTGCAAAAAGTTTCAAATCAAATGCTGCTGCTTCAGCATACCTATAAGAATATATTAAGGAGTCTTACTTATATCACCCCACACACTAGTCTGACTCTGTTAGCTAGGTGTAACATTACCTAGTAGTTCAGGAAGGCAGATTTTAATATGCCAACAGAGGGAAACAGAAATGGATTTTTCTTTCATGAATTAACACTATTTCCACTGATTCTGTTGGGAATGACTCATGGGGGGAAAAAAAGCACCATTGGAAGGAATTCTATTTAGGTGAGGATTTATGCATGTTTAGTCTCAAATTGATGCATATTATGTACCTGGTAGAAAGGAGCAAGAATGTATTGTTTGTCATACTGTATAAAAACAGAAAATTAGATAATACTTGAAGTATTCAAGTGACGACTAATTTGCAAAGTCCTGGAAACAAGTGGTGGAACTAAAACTTTCATGTGTTCCTAATACCTTTGGTAGCTACTGCAGTCTAATGAACCCAAATTTAACCCTCAAATGAAATGATGTATTTTTAACAGGAACATAGTTCTAATGATGTTTGTTTTGAGAAAGATGAAGTTGGATATTCTGGGAATATTTGGATCTTCTGGGAAATAAAATTTTAAAATAAAATTTGAAAGAATGCCTAGAAGATTTGACAGGTGAATTCTGGATACCATTGTTAAATTTTGGATTTATTAAAAGACAGATATTTTACCATGATGAAATGATTGGCTTCTTTTCTGTCAGTAGTTTCTACCTTTCCAAAGAGTGATTTAGAAAGCTGGTGTATTACCAGTGCTACATATTTCCCTTTCCTTAAGGAGAAAACTGGACAGGCTGTGTATACCAGAGGACTAAGCTAAGTGCCACAGTGACCCCTATCTTCTGGGGTTCTAGATGCTGAAATCTCTTCCCAAACAGCTGTGCCTGAACAGAATTGCCTTGCTACACATTCCAAATGAAATAATATGTAAATGAATGCCACAGGCATCCATCTGCCATATGGGTTCTGGCTACCTGTCAGGGGCTCATTGGTGTGTCTGTGGCATCTAACTTTACCTCACAAGGGAATTTTCAGAAGGGATAAGAAGATGCATAATGGGTTTTAGGCACTCTGTCTTATGGTGGAGCTTTTTGTAATTATGTGTGGGGACTCTAATCTACTACATGTCTACTTCAGTGACATGCTCTCATCAGTTTCCAGCCTATGAAATGAGTTCATTTGAACAAACACAGTTCCTGTAAAACAAGAGCAAAGGAGGAAGCCAAAAGCAGGGAACAAAAATAACCACCACTAAAAGCTAGACATTTATAATTTTATATTATTAAAAGCAGTAGTAGATGCCTGGGAAAAAGGGTAAGAAATGTGAATTGCAGTCAGCAAGTTAATGGAAATTTTTTTTAACCTTTAGTCAGTTAAAGGAACTTTTTTTCATTTACATTTAAGCAATAAAAATAATTAAAAAATCACAAACACCACAAGCACGACTGGAATTATTAACAAAATTTGTTCTAGTGGTAGAGGAGGAGATGCAGAGTATAAAAGCAGCAGTTTGTCCTCCTCCTTGCTTTTGCAGCTGTAAAAATAACCAGTAAAATGTACAGAATGTTGTCAGCTTGAATAACTTTCTTGGTATCCTCTTATACTTGCAGTTACATTTTAGGAAAATGTTCTGCTATTGAAGCGTCTGAGAAGTATTATGAGATGACAGCAAGTTCCTATTTAGAACCAAGTGCAGAAATTTGACTTAAGTTTGCTTTTCAGTTCATAGCTAGTCAAAATATGTATCTAGTAAAAATCATGCTACCAACAGGCAAAATTTTAAGCTTCAAGCTTTTTCTCTAGGGAGAAAGGCTTAAGTTGTTAACAATTTAAACACAAGTGTTGGAACTTTTTCTGCTGATGCTGTATGCAGTAATGAAGATTGCTGTAAGGAACAGTTTAGAAACATGTAGTCTTTGCTTTTCTTATCAGACATTTAGTTAACTTTCTCTGTTTTGTGAAGAAACATGAGAAATGAAGAGATAATACCAGTTTCTCTTATTCTTGCATTTATAGCATTCTCAGAAAAATCACATTAGGAAAAGTATATAAGGAAAGAAGTACCTTTGTCATCAGATTTATTCCCCTGCCTTCAGGTAGTCACACTTTTCACGTACACTTGTCAAGTTCTGGATCTTAAGTCTGACCACAGCACTCCCCATGAGTGCTTCAAACTTTAACGATTGTCAGGAATAGAAACTACCTTATGATTTGCAGTTTACATTTAAGATACATTAAATGGTTAATAGGGCCTTTATTCTCCTCCACTTATGTCCAGTCCCTTTATGTGCTTATAGAGAATGATGATCCTGTGATGGATTCTGCTGTATCTGATGCTCTTTGAACATTTGCTCATAGAAACTAGAACCACCTGTGATTTTCAAGAATGAAATCTTAGCAGTACGTTAAAAAACAGTGTTAGTATTGTATATACTGAGGAAATAGGCTCATATATCTGATATGCTGTTAGATATCAACCTAAGATCATTAGTTAGTAATAGTGTAGGCAGATGATCCAGGAAGCAGAGCTTTTGAAATGTTCTTGAAGATCAAGGTGATAAGTTACCTTGTCTGGTATGTTTACAAATTTTAACAAATTTCCCTGGTCATGCACTTACTGCTGCTGAGTACAATGTGATTTACCCATTGCATTCCAGCAGAAGTTTATGGCCATGTACAAATTATTCAGACATCCTAATTGTTTAATGACCTGATCAGTACATTTGCAGATAATGTGTGTAACACATGTACAATAACACCACACTTAACATGAAGATGTCTTCACAATCCTGTAAGCAAAACATAAAATTACAGAAACTATGATGTCAGTTGTCTGTGTTTTTCTCTTTGATTAGCTATCTGAAAACAATTTAATTAGAACTGGAGTATTCAGCTCCTGAGTATTCAGCTCCTTATAGGGTAAGGCAATGTGATCTGGGACAAACAGTATTTATGCTTATGTTTAAGCATAGAAATAGTTCTGTGGGGCCTTCATAAAGCATATGCTTAAGCATATGCTCAGTGTATGCTTGCTGGGTTGGATCTTAATACAGACGCCCTGCCATTTTGTTGTCTTCTTGTTGCATGGTAATGAAATTGAAACATGGAGGAACCATTTCCGAACCTTCTCCATTTTTCATTATAGACACTGTCTACCTATGCTCCATCAAACATTTTTTCATAAAAACAATATATTTGCATATAAGCCTTCCTTCTGCTTAGGGGCTGGCAGGAGAGACATCTGCTCCCAAGGCAGCTTCAAGCCAGTTGTTTTTTTGTGTGAGTTCTTGTTGCCACAGCCTAAACATTGTGGTGTTTATCAAGTTCTCATTGCATGCTCATTGCCATAGTCATCCTGATAACAGTAAACATCTGAAAGAATTTCTTTTAAAAATTGAGAGAAATAAAATAATCAGCTTCACTGTCCTTTCAGAACTAAAGTTTCATAGGGTTTTTTTACCTGCTTCACTGAATGTATTGAGTTGGCATATGAAGTATACTGATCTTAGGCAGAGGTAAAAGCCGGAGTGCTGTGCAGAGTCTTAATGATGTGGGGTAAAATAATTTACTGCCCCATGCATATTTGGACGTAGAATCCTGCCTGATAAAAAGTATGTGTTTGTAGATCACCTGCAATGTTTAAACTGAATAATCACTGACTGATTTGGCTTCTGAACTTTGCAGATATGTTCTCAAGTAGATTACTTTCTCTAGGCCCACCTGTAAAACTGGCAAACAACATTAATGAAAGTCTGACACTCACACAAGTCTGGAAAGCTCCTGCCCTCTCCAGATATCTGGGCATTGCTCTCTACCTAAGACAGTGAAAATCTTTCATTTTCCAGCCAGACACACACATCTATCCTGCTATTGGTCCATCTGTGCTCTGTGTTGTAAGCCAATTGCTCCTCTCACCAAAGGTCCTTGGAGTAGAATTCATGACAAGAGATGTGCTATAAAGAGCACATACTAGCATTAATTTTAGAATTAATATAAATCCTGTATCAAAAAATACATCTTAATCCTGTTTTTTATAATATCTTGTGTGAAATGGCAAGGAGTACATAACAAGTAGCTTACAAGGTTGGAAGAGACCACAGTGGGTCATCTGGTCCAACCTCTCTGCTCAAGCAGGGTTGTCCTAGAGCACGTTGCACAGGATTGTGTCCAGATCATTCTTGAATATTGCCAGTGAGAGAGACTCCACAACCTCTGTGGGAGAGTCTCTTCCAGTGTACAGTCACCTGCATGGTAAAGAAATTCTTCCTCATATTCAGTGGAACTTCCTGTGCATCAGTTTCTGCCCACTGTCTCTTGTCGTAATGCTTGGCACCACCAAGAAGAGCCTGGATCCATTCTCTTGACACCCTCCCTTCAGATACTTACAGACATTGATGAGGTCCTCTCTCAGTCATCTCTTCTTGAGGCTGAACAGGCCCAGCTCCCTCTGCCTTTCCTCGTAAGAGAGATGCTTCAGTCCTTTGTCACCTTGTCTTTTATGCTCTGATTCAAAACAAACTGGACAAGGTAACTTATCACCTTGTTCTTCAAGAACCTTTCAAATCCTATGAAAGCAAGGAGGCATTCTAGACTGTGCTCCCTGTGTCCACGGGTAGCAAGCCTGGGATTTCAAAGGGGTCTAAACTCCATGGCTACAGAGCAGGAGGGAGAAAGACCCTGAAAGTTATCCATGAGCTTGGATGCTTTTGTGATGTGGCATTTAGGATTTTGTAATAGGTTGAGTTGTAAGGATAATTTCTGGAGTTTCTACACGTTCCTAAAAAAAAAAAAACAAAACCAAAATACAATCTCATTTCCTTTGCTTCCCAGTTCTTTCCAAAATTTTACGTGGAAAGAATATTGTAACTTCTGATGGTCCTCTATCCGTAGGTAGCGCTGAACTGTGGTTATCAACAATGATTAACAATTATTTGAATGAGGTGCAAACAGGTAATAGCATGTTACTTCTCATATAGGCTTTGATTCACAAAGCACTTTCTCACATTTACTTAGTTGTTGGTGTATTGGATGTTAGAGATCCTGCACTAATGGCTGTAGGTGCTCTAACAGCTGATCAAGAATGGAATTAAACCCGTAACAATAAAGACATGCGTCTTGATTCATGAATACACTGAGGGTGGGGAAACCTTCCTTGTCTTCTCACTAACCCTTTTTATAGCTCTGTCTGAATGTGGAACAGAAGGGATGACAGAATGCTTTCCTGCAGCACTCCACACTTCAGAACTTACCAGGAACAGAAGCAGCAATCACAAGCAGATATCAGGGTCTCTTGGAGAAAATAGACCAGGTGTCAGTGAGATTCCCATGAGTCTTTTCAGTAGTCTCTTGTAATGCAAAGTATTGCTGAGCTGAGGTAATCATTGTAGTGTTATCAAGAAGTAGCACAGGGATATATATTATGTATTTAGTGAACCCAAATGTAGCAATGGTAACGAAATGCTACTGTGGTTAAACTTAGTGTTCTTTTACCTCATCATGTAAGATCAGGTGTGAGGTGAGTAGAAAACTTGCCTGATGTAGGGGACTGAATAGCAGTCTCTGATTTTGAAAACTCATGCACTCCAGTAGTGCTTTGTGTCCGCACAGTCATTATGGGCATTCCTTCTGTCTCAGCGTTAGCTGTCTGAGAGCTGAGTATCTTAGCTGATCACTGGGCATCTACTTTAGCAGTGAAATGTCTGATGCTTCCAGTGGAATGTTCATCTCACCTGTGTCAGGTGTCTGTACGGCAAACCCATTCACAAAGAACAGTTTTCAGAAGGCAATGAAGAAGGAACAGAAGTACAAAACAAAACCGGCCCTTTTCTCCCCACCTCCTCTCCCCCTTCTTGAAGTAAGGATCTTAAAAACTGATTGAATCAATGCTGAATAAAATAATTTCAGGCATATGGCTGTTAATTTCATTGCATTCCTTTGGCTCCTACTGCTGATATTATTAAGTATTTGAATGGTACTTTAGCTCTTTAGAAGCAGGGAATTCAAAATAATTTTAGTAATAAGTACCAGGCTTGCTCTTTGTGTGAGTGCAATTTGGATTGCCTTATTTACATGCATACTTTTCAGGTATGCAAGACTAATTCGTTCTTCAGCAAAATTAAATTAATCTGGAAATATTAGGCGTTTGTATGCAGTTCCTCACTGAGTGTCAGCAATGCAGCCTAAGCTGTACAGAGGGAAACTCTTAGGAGGACAAAGCTGTGGTGCTAAATCTGAGTTTTTTCTGTTAAAACTTGAGTAAGAGTTAAGCATGCTTTGGGTAAATATATCGAAGCCACCTGCTAGAAATCATTTTGGCTTTGCAATGTTCCAAGAGTCCTGTACTTGTTGGATCTGAAAATAAATACCACGTTGCGTTTTGTAGCTTGTGGTGCCATCAGTGATTCAGTTTCAAGCTAAAATAAAGCTTGAAAATAGTGTCTCCTCTAGAAGACTGAAAACACAGTGGGAATTTGAGGCCGTAAGAATATTCTGTAGCTGTGAAAGAAATCTAGAATTTCAGTTAAAGACCATTTATCAAAAAATAAATAAAATAGAATTTGCCTTAATTTTTAAGAGATCTTTTGAAAACTCTCAGAGATAGTGTGCTGATAGCTGCAGCATAAAAATAATGTAATAAATCTTTATTCACTGAAAGTTGTCTATTTCCATAGTTCTCAAGAAGTTTAACATGCTTCCCCCCCCCCGCAAAAAACCTGCTGAATAGCAGTAGAATTCAGATAGTTTCTGAAAAACACTAAGTTTTTCAAGCAGTGGAATGTCCGACTTGTTATAAATACAAGAGAATACAGCAATACACATGTTACCTCAGAGGTACAGTTATTCAGACTTCTTGTAGAGTTTAACTGGAATTCTGTTTTGATATTTTGTTTACTTGTATTAATTAGTACCTTGAGTCTCCCATTATAAAAACAGTCCCTCGTGCATACCTTCCAACTTATTTCAACATAGCCAGACAGTTTATATTTTTAATTTCTTTTTTGAAGCTGTATTACATTACAAATTCTGATTTTTCCCTTTGTTTTATCCTGGGCCTGATGTGGGAATAGTGCAGAGGGAGAAAGACTTTTTTTAGGCTTCATTATTTTGGCCTCCAGCATGTCTGCCCACTTACTGAAGTACATTATAGTGGGTAGTGTGTATGTAACAGTACAGCTGAGACTTGCCAGTATACAGAATGCCATATCTTTTTATCTCTAAAAGAGCCTGAATAGAAGAGGTATTAAAGCTCCTAATCCTAAGATAAAGCTGTGACATAAACTGGTAGTAGATAGAAAATAGTGTCTAGTTTATCCTGTGACATCAGTAGGTTAAAGTCAGCTCTTACTGTAGGATGTTGTACTTTTTCTACAGTTGTAGTTTCATTTATGGTGGTTTACTATTTGTTTGTTTGTAAGTACTATATAGAGTTAGGATAGCTAAATAAATTCAACCTTTGTGCGCACTTTACCTTGTTTTGGTGCACACCTTTAAAAAGCGTGTTGATGTATTGATTCACTACCTCTTGATTCCATTGGGAGTTTTGATATGGATTCCTGTGGATGCCAAGATGCATGCCCTGATTCTATGCATAGAAGTACATCATTAATGTCAGTGTTAACTAGTAACATCATTAATGTCAGTGTTATCTCTAGAAACACATTAAATCATTGGATGAAAACTGCTTATAAACCATTGAAAAAGACCTGGTAACTTTGGCTGCTTAGAAAATACTTATAGAGACCTACTGTTTACATCTTTCTGTTGGCACAAAGGAGTGAATAACCTTATAAGTAGCCTTTAAAAATATTTCCACATTTCTGTCTGGGAATAATTTTTATTTTATAATTTCAAGACCGAAAGTTAATCACTAGTTTTTTATCCCAGAGCAAGTGTTTACAACAGAGATACTAAACAGTTGAAAATAGAGTGGCTTATAATGGAAATGGCAGCTCATCTTTAACTTTGGAAGGACAAGCAGTACCAATTTAATTAAAGCTGTGTTAAAATAGGACTGCCATTTCAGTGCTTCACAGTGGATCACAGTGGTTCTCTCTCCACGCCTCCAAAACCCCTGCTGCCATTTTGTACCACACATTCCTGTCTTGTGCAAATTAATAGATCGTTTTATTTCCCACAGGAAATCTGAAGACTTTTATAGCAAATCCTCCAGTGTCAAAATGAACACAGGTATGCTGCATCTGTGAGATTTTTCTTTTATGTGGTGTTTTGTGAGCAGAGAATCACAAATTTATTCAAATTTTCATGAACAAATTGTATTTTAGTTGTTGTTGAACTAAAATTAAGCAAGATATTTTAATAGCGTGCCTGCTTATGTGCATTTGTATTCCATATATAAAATTTACATACATGTTTTTCTATGTATGGTTATATATGGATACGTGAAATATAAATGCATGTTTAGCCTTCTGTGCGTAAGTTAATATCAGTTTCGTGTGTTTATGTTTTATGTGAAAATACATAGTATGAGGACATAACAGCTATGAAAAAATGGAATTAAAGCACCACATTTTCCTAAGAAAATGCACGTGCTTTAAAAATGCTTTATTTTCATTCTGTACTGTCAAGAAATTAAGGGACATATAAACACTGCCCTATATTATTAGCTACACTTGCATATCAGGTGAGGATAACTATTTCGTACTTACAGAGGTTTGTATTTTCTCTCAAGTTGATATGACAGATGTATTGACCAAATTAAGTACTCTATGGGAAGTTATCTTCATGATCTATGACAGCATACTGATATTTGCTCCTGAATAATTGAAGTCAATAGATAGTGCTGCTGTTTGTGCTGAAACTGGGAATGGGCCTCTTGAAAGCAGACTGCTGAAATCCTGACCTCACTCGTGTCAGGTGTAAATTTTCAGTTGCAGTCAGCTCTTTAGAGTCCGTAGGTGAACTGTCTGGTTTGCAGATTAACTGTGGCGCAAGGATAGACATATCCATCCTTTCCAGACCACTGGTTTTATCATTGACGATAGTACTGCACCACAACAGCTGACATGGTAAGTGGCACTTGAGGACCTGAACTACTTTGAAGTCTGAATTTCAGCAGCATGCTCTAAATCAAAGGGATTACCTTTTCTGTGGTATAGGTTGCCATTTTCTAGATCACTGAATTAATCAGGCTTTGTGGCTTCCTGTTGTCTCAGACAACTGGAACTCTGTAGGACCCATTTTTTGAACAGATCTATTAATACAAAGTTAAAATGTATTGGCTTACTTGAAACCATGACATTTGTAAGTATAATAAGCCAGGGAAATTAATTTTCTCAGTTGAGTTTGTGCATTTTTGCCCCAAAGTTGTGGTTCTTAATTATTTTTCAAATGGTAGTCAGGGTGGTTAGAAATAGACAGATGATTTAAGTAATCTTTGGCTGAATGACTTCTGTTGGGTATTGGGAGTCTTCTGATCACACAGGAGCCTTGAAAACAGACTTTAAAGACCTGAACACACCTGAAATCCTTTCCAGTTACTTAAGGATACCATGTCTGTAAGCTGAACTTTAGTCTGCTCTGCACTTACACAGTGAAAATACTTTTCATTTTATGTATGCTTGATGTTAATGTGCATGTGACCAGCTGCACTAAAAGAACATGTTGACAAAAAATGTGGTATTTCCTATCAGTTCTATTAATGTAGATTGTTTCTTGACTGTAAAAAAAAAATAAAATAAAAACCTGTGAGTGGGTACA
The DNA here is from genome assembly GCA_013396775.1 of Cephalopterus ornatus. Classification (NCBI taxonomy): domain Eukaryota; kingdom Metazoa; phylum Chordata; class Aves; order Passeriformes; family Cotingidae; genus Cephalopterus; species Cephalopterus ornatus. The sequence continues at coordinate 54,642 of VZRE01006808.1, forward strand.
AAAGGGAACATCTTGCACCTATTTATTAAGAAAGACAGTGACTCAGGTGGAAGCTGTTTTGCATGGTGTTCTGGTCTAGTTGTTTCTATTTTTCATGGGTTTTTTTTTTCTTTTTACACTATGCTGTCTTTGAACATGAGTGCTACAGTTTTGTTTTGGGGTTTTTTTATTTCACTGCTTCATAACAGGAATTTGTGCGTGATGCGGTTGGAGGTTATCAGATACTATTGATTTGCCACTAGTTTGTTTTAAAAATATGCATTTCATTAATGACTTCTGCAGATAAATGAGCACTCCAGTTTGATGTCAGTAACTGCTGGAGTGGCAAAGCTAGTGTATATGCAGCTTTAAAAAGAAAAAGTAAATCTACTGCTTAGACTGGGTTCCTCTAATCCTGTGCTCCCTGTGGCTGCAGACTTGGCAGTCTGTCTCAGCAAACCCTGTGGAAGATATTTTTGTCTACAGAGAAGATGTTTTGAAGAGCTTTGGTTTTCAATACTCTGCCATATATGGGAGGGATTTTTTACCATTTGATGTTAATTCTGTACCATGTGTTAGGAAGGAATATTCAGCAGCATAAGGCAGTGAAGCATTTTTGCAAAAGCAAATAAATAGAGGTAAGATATAAAAGAGGTTTTCAGAAGTACCAAAGGTCCTTTGGGCTCATGCTTCATTTTGGTGTTCAAATGCTGTCATAACTTAAAATAGTAGTCTAGTACAATGTGTACCTTTTCAAACCGAGACTAAGCAATCATCAACAGAATAGTATTTTAAACTATTTATAGGGGTATTCTTCAGTAAATCTTCAGGTATTTTACAGGTGGATGAACATCATTAACTTGGTGACTTGATTGACTAAATCACAGAAAACATGAGCCACCCATGAAGCTCACATCCGATTAAAACATAGGATAAATGTGCTTACTGTTCATTATACATATGTGCGTGTATAGCTGATGTTGGGAAAGAGGTAATTGAAATGAAGTATAATAAATAGGTACAACTTAATAGGCTAAAATAGATTCTTAGTGTCCATCTGTAAATATTTTGTCTGAATTTCACACAGATCATTCTTGATTAATGCATCTAATTTTAAAGTTATTAAACAAGATCGCTATTTGCATTAGATGAAGCACATAAAGAGCAGCCAAGAGTGAAAAGTATGTAGTTCTGGAAGACTGCAAATATTTTCTGTTAAAATTATTAATGGAATTCATCACATGGACTAATCTCTTACATTTTGTCTGGGAGACAAGAACAGAATTTCTTGGATCCATGCAGAGTTCCTGAATAGATTGTGAAACCACTTTTAGGTCACTAAAGCAAATTAGGTTCATTGTCTTCAGTGTTCCAGGCATTCTACAAAACATTTAGTTTTTAGCAGCACCAAAGAACCAAATAATAGTAGGTTCACCTGTCAATGTAGATCATATGATAAAAGTTTGTCCACACACCCATAAAGGAGTTTAGAGAAACAGTGGCAGGAGGGGAAGCCCAAGTAATAGCCTGCCTTGCCAGGCTACTCCCAGGCCCCTCATAGGAGCCATCAAAGGCCTATTTCCACAAGCCTAGAGAAGCAGAGGGACACAAGGGCAGGCAGGAACACAAATTAAGGAATCCCGGGGAACAAAGGGCCTCCCTTGTCCCGTACCCTCTCAGGGTTGTCCCAGGAGAGTCTGTGCCCTGCAGTCCAGGCATGGAATGAGTGGCAGACTCAGTGTCTGAGCCCCGTTGCTGGAAGGATCCACCCTGTATATGTGTGCCATTCTCCCTAGTGGACCTTCATCCTGTTCAGCCAGAGAAGGGAGGGAGATGAGGCCATTGTGCCGTCTGTGTTAGTGTGAGTGCTCAGAGCTGCGTGTCCAGCCATGTATGTATGTGGTGTATACATGTGTCTGCTCTGAGCACATCTCCAGTCTCCCTGCTGGTTGGACCTGGGGACATGGAGAAGCAGGAGCTTTGTCTAGCTTGGACTTCTGGATTCAGTGCTATATATTTGCCTCAGGTCAAAATGCAAATAGGGAATAAGAAGTGCTGGGCTAAAGACTTCTAAACTTGAATACACTGAAGAAAATGGGAAAGATGATACCATTCACAAGTACAGTGAATAGAATAATAATTAGCAAACGTTATGTTTGGATGTCATTTTTCTTTTCTTTGAGCTGTAAGAGCTTATTAAAAATTTCCTGCCCCAGCTGCTCTCTTTCATCTCTTTACACAAGGTCACCATCCTTTCATCTTTGCCAGCTTTGTTTATACCACTGCTTTTACTGACTCTCTGAAACAGTCTTTTCAAGAAACCCACCCCTTGTTCTTAAATGAAAGTGAGGTTGTTTTGAATTGGCTCCATCCTACTTTGGAGCAGGACCCCCAACCAAGAGCCTGTTTGTCAAGTGGAGATACAGCTCGCTTAGGGTGATGCTGTCTGTAGTGGGAGCAGTTGCTGGAATTGTGAATTCAGGGGAAAATGGTTAAATGTGGAAAGAAACAGAATTAAGGGAGAGAGAGAAAAAGAGGCTGGAATTGCGCTTTAGGCAGCTGTTTTGATTGTGAGTTATTGCCTAACTTTGTATTCTAGTATTGCTTGCAGACATTGACTGATTCAGGTCTCCTTTGCTTCAATGTTAAAGCAATACTTGGTAATACAAGGCTCATTCCTGAGCAGTTTTTCAGGTTAGAAGAATTGTGAGTATGTATATATGTATTTGCCCACATATTTTTTTATATATGTGCACATTTTATATAGATTGCCTCACATATCCTCATTTTTTCCTTGAGTAATGGCTGTGCAATATTATTTTATTATAGTTTGCAAGTGAAATGAGCAGAAGATCAGTCTCCCTTACTGTTTACTAATACTCTGTACTCCAGACATAGTGCTTTTTGGTGTTATTTGGACTTCAAGAACCTGTGTGAATATAGCTAGTATTTACAGGCAATTTGATGTACTATGAAAAAGAAATACCGTCTGGAATAAGCCTGCTGAAGTGAACTGTGTAAGGAAGTGCAGATAAGGGAAGCAGTTTGTAAACTGTTTCTTTTGAGATAGCATGCAGGTTCTTCTGATTCTTATTCTTATACAACGCCCTTGACTTAACGGGAGCCTGGCCTGAACAAAGATGGGAAGGTGAAATCCATCATGCATAAATATGTGCTTGGCCACATACATTCATATTCTACTAGCAATTTTGCACATCTCAATCTGGTATCAATGTACGGTTACATCTAAATTGAGTACTAATTGGCTCTCATTATTTTGTACAGATGCTGATAATTAATGGAGGTACAGACTTGCACATAGGCTTCTATATATAGGGGCAAATATTGTATGCATATATCTATATAGTAAGTTACAACATCTGTTTTATTTAACTTGAATGAAGCCACTTCAAACACTTTGCTAGATTATGGATCTGATCAGTATAAAACTCTGACTCAGTTCAGTTACATTAAAAATTAAATTGAAACAATTTCCTGAAGTTGCAGTAATTAAATATTCATTGTCAGTTTTCTCATTGTGCTCCTTTCTTCCCACTTCAGTTTCTCTATTGTGAAATTCAGGAAGATAGCTCTTGAAAAATTACAAAAAAGTATCACTTTGTTTTAATAAAAGATGTGACAAAGGTATAACAAAATTGTTTGCTTGTTAGCTTGTATTAAATATAGTATGCTATCAAAGTCTACCAATATTCAGGTTAGAACAGAACTTCAGTATCAACACATCATCAGATCTCCTTGTAATTACCTCTGGTATATGTAGATGGTGGGGGAGAGGGAATGCAAGATTGGAAAATGTGAATTTAATTCCCATAGCCGTTCTATATTTATGTAAGTAAATCAAAACAAATGGGCAAGATTTGATAGCCATTGCCTTTGTTTCACTTGTACAAGGCTAGTAATTGATGGCAGGCAGTGTACTGCTTTCAGCTACTGCTGACTGAAATCATTTGGCCTTTTGCCTCAAGCCTTGGAATTAGCAGTGGGTCTTTGGTACTGCTTACACCTGAGGCAGTGGCTCTGATGGTTGCCAATGTTAACAACTACTTAATGCATATCCTGCAGGACTGGTGGCCAGAGGGCTCTGCTATTTTAGGGGAATATTGGAATGAGCAAAGGAATTATCAGGAGCTTGCTTCTCTTGCAGATGTGGGTAAAAGATGACTCTGTGGCTCGCATTACTGCTATCATAGGAAATAGGTTGCAGGTCTTCCTTAAGCATAATTTAATAAACCTTCATGTCATAGGTCACAGAAATAAAAAAAGCCTTTATAAGACTTGTATTTCTAGATTACATACAGAGGGCCTATATGAAATTTCAGTAATATCAGATATGAAAATTAAAATAATTATTATAGTGAAGAGCAAAAAAATATTCTAGTTAAATATATAAATAGAAGAATATTTATTAACTTACTTGTATAACTGTAATAGAGTTGCTAAAAAGCTAAGTTGTGGGAAAGGTGTCTTCTTACAATAACAGAGTATTTCTGAAATGCAATGACAGCTCCAGTGAGAGAGGAGCATCGTAAGGAAAAAAAGACATGCAAGATCCAGAAGAAAGGGGTTTTTTTCCATTCTTCATTGTTTGAAATTATTTTAAATTTCTAGTCATTCCCTCAGAATGTTATTCAGTTCCAGACATATATTTTTTTTATCTTCCATTAGATAAAAAAGGGGCAAATGGAGAACAAGGGTGTTCCACCGAAATGAGAAAAAAATATGCCATTCCTAGTAATTTTGTTTCTTGAGCATAAAGGATCCAGAGGACTTAACAAAAGTACTTTGTCAGCTTATCAAACAGAAGCTTAGTTTTTGTCTTCCTAATGCATACAATGAAATTGTTTTGCAGTGCAGATTATTAATTAATATTACTCTGGAATGCTTAATCCTTTATCTTCATTACTTTGTTTTTACTAATTAGCTGTAATTAAGCAGTCTTTCAGGTAACAGAATGTATATATTTCCCTAGGGGATTAAGTATTAAATATTATTTTCTTTGCTTATTTTCCTTGAGGTTTATTGTTGTTTAAAGCTTGTGAAATTTTATGTATTCTGCTAATCTGCCAAACTTGCAAATTCACACATTTCTGCAGCAGTTCCCTAACTGCATGCTTATTTTCATATACGTTTGGCATATCTCACACTGTGATTTGTTGCATGTGCTTGCTCCCTTTGTCTGGGGCTGCTGTCTGTATTGTTTTGTGCTTCCAGATAGCGGTGGGTGTGCTCGCAAACGTGCTGCAATGTCTGTCACATTAACAGCTGTGAAGAGAGTTCAGAGTTCTCCAAACCTGTTGGCCTCAGGTATAACCACTAACCAGTGAGACACTACTTCTAATTGGCTTTTTTTTATAGTGTTATGCATTCCTGCCATGTTACTTGGCAAAGAGGAGAAGAGTAACCCTATTTTCTATTCCACTGACAGATCTATTACTTGTAGAATGCTCTTTAAAAAATGGCCTTAATTTCTCTCTGTCTGTGCTTAGTAGTCATTAATGAAAAAAAAATAGGAAGACTGAGGAAAAATCAGTTATTTATAAGTGAATTTTTCCCTTGATACATATTTTGGGTCTCACATCACTTGTTTTTTATTAAAGAAAATATAGCATGAAAAAGAGGTTTTGTTATTGTAAACTTTGTATATTGAAATTCGATTTTAAAACACTTCTCTAAGGAAAAGAATGTGAATGTTGTAAAATAATTTTTGAAAGCCAGGTTAACTTTAAAAAAATCATTTAATCAAGCATGTTTTCCTAAAAACATTCAACACAATAAAAATACAGAATATTCAGTAGACAAAATGGCTTCTTATCAATACTCCTGGGTTTTGAAAACTTAATTTATTTCTAACACAAATTAGTATTGGATATTTCTCTTTCAGGGTCCGATTCTCAGTCTCCAGATTCAGGTAAATAAAACACTGTGTTTTTATGCATCCATGCAATACTAATTACAACAATCTTCTATTTATTTGATTTCATTACTCCATATTTCCTCATTCTTTAGGAAAGCACTGCTGAAATTGTAATCATAATTGCTAGTGCTTAAGACTTCAAATTCAGGTCTCATATGAAAGCAGTTATTTCCTATAACACAGAATATGTTGTCAGAAAAGTGAATTGTGTGGGAGAAAACAGACTGCTAATTTGCCACCTTTAGCTTTACCACTGTGGCACCATTCAGTGGTACTTGCTATTTCCTTTTTAGTGTCTTACTCAGGATTGCAAGTTCTACCCACCTCATTTAGCAGCCTGCTCACATAATGTGTTAATTTTCCCAGCTTCTTACAGTATTTTGTCTTCAGCATCTCCCTCTCTACGTTTGGACAACGCTTTCAGGGCATCTCAGGTCTGAAGATAGAGAAAAGAACCTGGTTGGTCAGTTGGCTGGAAAATTGAGATGTTATTTGGATTTGGCAATAAGATACATTAATGGAACAACTAATTGGGTATTGTGGTGAAATTTTGTGAAACTGCCATGACCAACTAACTTTATATGAGCTGGGATATTTTTCAAAATCCAACACAGCTGTGAAGTTTGAGAACCTGATCTGTGAAAGTATTTCAGCCTGCTTTATACAGGGGCTGAAGCAACAGCATCTCAAAAGGACTCCCAAGGTTAAAATCCATAGTCTTATGAAAGTTGTGGGGAGATCTGAAACTGCCATTACCAGCAGAATTTTCAGTGCTTGAATTTTCTAAATTTTAAAGATTGATATTTAGTAGAGTGGCAGGTTTTCTGTGTTCTTTTAACTTCCATGGTAATAACAGCAGCCATGTCAAGTTGTGTAGTAGCCAAAGTTTTCCACAGTTTGTTTAGTAGCTGAGTTGCTGTGTTGAGAGCAATATAGAGATCTACTAATCACACACCAAGAAATGGTTTGATTCTTTTTTCTTTACAAAAGCTTGGAGATCTTACAGTAATGGAAGTAGAGAGACACTGAATGGAGACGCTAGCAGTTCATCTCTGTCAGCAAAAGGTTTTAGGAGTGTGCGGCCAAATCTACAGGATAAAAAATCACCAACTCAGGTAAAACTGAACACACCGAGTTTCATGCTATGCCATTTGTGTGTGGGTTTTTCTGGGGGTACAGCAAATATAGATGGGATACCTCTGTGGAACATTGTCCTGAAGTCTTCCAGATATGGGTCATTACAAATTGGTTTACTGCGTAGATAAAGCATTCTCCACACAGGCTGTATCCCTCCAGGTTAATTACCAGAAATTGCTTTCAATGAGCAAGACAGACATCTAAATAAAAGTAGGTCATACACAAGTAAAAGCTTTCTAGGAGTATTCCTAGACTTCAAAGAGTATTTATTAATAGTTTACACTTGGAAAAATGCACTAGTCATCAAAATATCTGAGAATAAGGGTTTATTAATTATAAGGTAGAAAATGCTTCTGCCTGTTTTGTAGAAGGATGCAATTAGAGTAAAAACCACACTTGGAAACATATTTATCTGTCCAAAAGTATCAGCTTACCAATTTTAATACTGTCTCTGTTACTACCTTGATTCAAAGGTGTAAGAGGCTCTGTGTGTTTTATATATGTGTCTTATCTGTGAATAATAGCTTGTGATCTAATATCATGGAGTATTTACATACCTGAACAATTTCACAGTAATTATTCTTATGCACTGTAAGAATTGTTTTTTAAAAGAAAGGAGTTGATTGTGGGCTCCCTTCTGATCCCGGTTTACTCTGGAAAAATGGAACATCTGGTTTTCTAAACAGAAGCTGTACAGCTCTGCACAGGAAAAGATGGTGGGGAATCTGACCATTTTATTGTCCATTGAACTGAGCAGTGTTGGGATGAAGGCCCTTAAGTTGCCAGTTCCTTTATTTAAAGATAAAAGTCAAACTTGAGTTGTATCTCCTGCTAACATTTACTTTCTTTCTGTTTCTTCTTCAATGTTATTTTGCTGTGTGTGGATGCTTTTGGCAACTAAGGCACCTCTGCCACCCCCTAGAAAAGCAAGAGTAGCTAATCACGGGAACGAAATTAATCTCCAGGCAGTAACAGCTGGTCCAGCTAAACACCATCCCACAGATACTGCCTATTACACTAATGAGAAGTCTGTTCAGGAGACAATGTCATCTCAAATATCTAACACAAGTGTGTCCTATGCACAAAAAATCATTAAACCACTGACCTCAAACTCCAGTGCTGACACAAACACAGTAGCTGGTATAAGTACTACTCTCCATCAAGGCCAAAGGCAACAGTCTCAAAAACGTAAGGTATCTACCCTGAAATTAACCCGCACACGTGACCCAGCAAGTAGCATTCATTGTAATTCACTGCAACAGCTCGAGCCTGTTGAAGAGCCAGTATTTCCACAAAGGCCTGTCTCACCTGCCTGTAACCCCATGCCTGAGATACACACAGCGTCTCTTTCCATTCAGATAGCTCCCTCCCCTGACAATAAAGCAGAGCCTGAAATCCAAGAACATCCACCTAGTATTTCTCCAGACACTTCAAAGATGTCTTCAAAGGATTTGGGACAAAAGTCTACAGTTCTTCCTTCTTCACAGGCTGCAGAATGCCATGTGGTATATTTAATTTTTCCATCTTTTATTTTAGATCTGCGTGAATCACTTAATAACCATCTGTTTAGTTATACTTACATTATCAAAGTTAGATCTTGTGTTTTCTGGGTAAAACTACCTGTCACATGGATGCAAACAGAAATGAACAAAACCTGAAGTTTTTGGAAGATTATTTTTAAAAAATTAATTATCTAGCTGACCTGGGTGGCGGATTTTGTTCCTCTGCTAGTACTTTATGGAGGTCAAATGCACTGTAGGAAATGAGTGCATTGTAGACAATGCATCTGCTTAAGTGGTTCTTCCTAGAGGGGGTCACATTAGAGCATTACGCTGCCATAGATGCTGGAAGGATCAAGTATGGATAGAAAAGGGTTAGGTTGGTTGTTGGACGGAGTTCTACAAGTGCAGCTCTGCCAGTTTTCTAGGCCCACAAAAAATAAATAGTGTCAGTGGGTGCTTTCTGCAAAGCTAGGCACTGCTGTGTGTCCTGTGCAGTAGCACTCTTAAAAGAAAATGGGTTGATAAAATCGTTTTGTCAGCCACCTCCATGTGAAACATCACAGGGCACTGAACTTTTAAATCCCTCTGTTTCCCTTATGGCTACTGAGATGAAAAATCTTTGTTAGCTATACTGATCTCATATAGGAGAAATGGGAGTATCAAGCACACAGCATAGGATCAGAGGAGTCTGAGCAGGGTTTATCACCATTCAGAACGTCATTGGGTCGAATAAAATAAGCCTGGGACCGATAAAGCAGCAGTGAATACATACTAGGCAAAAGGAGAGCTCGGAGTAAAATCTGTCATTACTACTTTGCTTTACTTAGTCACATTAAGATTTTGCTATTTAAAAAGTTAATTATTCTAGTACATCTACTAATATACCAGGTTATCTATGTTGGAAAGCCCTTGAGTTGTAGGTAGAGATTGCTATAGATCTAAGCCTATGTGCCTCAAAGCTTTGTCTGAATGAGGATCCTGTCATGGCGTATTTGTATTCATCTAGTTCTGCTGGAAGGAGTGAGGCTACTCTGAATTAATATGGCACTATTTTGCAATCTAAAAAGTCCATTGACAGCCCTGTTCTCAACATTAGTAACACATCTGCTTTCCCAGACTGTTGTCATTTCAGAGCATCATATTCAACCAGGTCTCTACTCTGGAAGCCGCAAGTACCTGCATTAGCAACAGGATATTTTTAAAGCTGTAATATGTCTGTTTTCCCCTTCAAATCCCAAGTAAAAATTTTGATCAGAACGAAGCTCTGTGAAAATATATGGCAGCAATCTGTAATGCTCCTTTTGAATTCACTCAATTAAAAAAATAGGAGCACAGAAGGATTAATCACATTTGTCTTCCTCAAGACTAGACATAAAACTATCATCTTAAACCCTTATTTTAGGCTGCATAAAATTTAGAACATTTTGAGAAAAACAAGTTGCTTTACCCTTTAGAAGAACCAGTCTGCTACTCAGTGATTTTTGTCAGATAGAACAAGTCAATTCAAGCAAGAGCCACAGTAAAGAAATCACGTCAGAAACAGTAAGGAAAGGAGAGCAACAGCTTTTTCTAGTGTATAGGGTAGATATGAAGATTATAAAGGACAGGCTTGCAAGTCTTTTAAATATGAGCATCAAGGGATATTGACAGACAGTAGAACAGGTGTAGGTGTGTAGGTGGGGCCAATACAACTTCTGTGTCTATGTTGTCTTCTCACTTAAAAATAGTTGTTCAGCCTGTTAGAGTATGATGCCTTATAAAAGCTCAGATGAATCAAATTATCTCTCAAACAGAAAGTAGTTGTATGACAGCTACAAGGATTAGGGGAAATACATTTTTTTTAAACAGAAGTAATTTTAAATATTCAAAGTCTAATCAGAAGGACTAAAAATAATTTATCTTTACCTACTTTTATTTAGGATTTTAAAAGTCAAAACATATTTTGCAGTTTCTTTTTAATTTAGAATCTGGTCTGAGCTGAAAAAAAATCAGAAAAGTAGCTGTGGCTTGTTTGGCAATTCTACACTTATTTTTCTGCCTTCTTGATTTCAGTGTGTGGGAGAACTTTCAGAAATTTGGCAGCTGGGTTGCTTTGAATAAAATGATAAAAAGTTTAGTGATCACAAAGATCATTAAGGAATGTAGCCATCTTTTCAGGCTGTATCCCTTTTTTGGTGTCTTGTCTAAAAAATTCAGCTGACATCCTCCATGATGTTCAACTTTGGAATAAATTCTAATGAAGACATATATTTGGCATCACAATTGAGTCATGGAGCCAATAGGTTTTGCTGACTCTGTGTTAAAATACCCATCTAAAACTAGAGTACAAATCAGCATGTGAAGTGTGTAAAATTTTGCATCAGGTGAGGTTCTGAAATGAAGACGCCGTGAGCTAAAGTTAGAAATAAAGGCTGAAGCTATATGTTTAAAAATATTTATTTTCTGACTCAGATCTTGGTTTGAAACCTTGAAACTATTCTAACTAATGCCAAAAATTATGATTCCCTTTAGTGCTATATGTCGTGGTATATCATATATATGTATATCTCTCTCATGGTATCAAGTTCACAATTTCTCTCACATAGAAAACTTTCAGTATACCATGCATGATAGTACTTTAATTTTTAAGATTGTTTTAGATTTGCAAGCTCTACAGGACTTGGTACATGAGTTAAAATACTTTTGTGCTTGCAGAACATAGGTTTTATGTTAAGCAGTATCCTCGAGGAAGGCTCTCAGAGTGTAAATTAGGCCTACCAACAATGTTCAAAGCTGCCACAGAAACTCTCAAAAAACAAATACACTCAGAAAGCTGCAGTTCTCCTTCTGCATCTGGGTTTATGTATGTAGGGGAGAATGAGGTAAGATCGGCTAATCACAACTTCTTAAGAGGTGGCAAAGGAGAAATACTGTTCATCTGTGGGTATCTGTGTGTAGTGAACATATTCAATTCTATTATGTTACAAAGTTTGGAAATATACAGCCAAGAGAGAGCTTGTATGGTCCAAGTTAATGTATCTTGTGCTCCTATTTGCACTTCATTTCTGAGCTTATCTGTTGAAACTTTAGGAGCAAGCAGAAGTGTGGTATGACTCACTGAATGGCATTTTGTAAACACTCCTACTCAGAGAAAGGTTAAATCCCTTAAAAGTATATATGAAAATAGAAGCATTCAAATTACTCAATATTAGGGGTTTTTTACATTATTACAGTCTGAAGAGATGCTGCTGCTTTGTACCATACTGCAGATACAGGAGAAATAAGTAAATCTATTTTAACGGAGAAATTAGTATTTGTTAGTATGAGATGATGGATATAAATTCTGTTGTCCAAGTTTCTTACAAGAAGTTTTTAACTAATAAAAAATTCTGAGCTGCATCTTCAGAAATAATCACCTGGTATTTTTATGTTTATTTTGTTCCTGGGTTCTTAAGTTTTCTATTGTTCTAAATACCGTTCTCTAAGACTGCGGATGCAGAACATTTGTCCTGTTACTTGAATTCCTCAGCTGACTGAACACTTGTTTTAGTCCTGATGTCCTGGAAGAATAAAAACTACTTTAGCAGATGTTTATGAAAGTGTTTATTTTCCTAGTCTTATAGCTGTAGAAAAGTAGATCAAGGAAAATAAGCCTCGAATAAAAAAAAAATCTGAATCACTTTATTTAGTACATTACTGTTTGTTAGGTATTGACAATACATAGAGTGATACAGAAGATAGAGAAGACAGGTTTCAATATTGGGGACAGATGTGAAGCGAAGAAAATTGAGCACATAATTTTCATTATAAGTTCTGCATCACAATTGTGGTTTTAGACAAGGGATGAACTCCACCTCCATATAGTGAGTTTTGAATAAGAGGGCTAGGTATAAAAATGGGCATAGAAATATAACTTGCAGTGCCAGTTTGGAGATTTGACATCAGCTTTTAACAATTAAAAATAGAGGTATTTTTACCCGTTTGTGCAAATGTATGGGTGTAATTTGATTGTTGACTACTAAACTCTGCTATGTATTAACACAATGAGTTTATTCACTTATCTTTGAGTCTCTTTTTATCTGTATCTTGACTGTTGAAGCAAGGCCAGTACTTTGGTGTCATTAGTAATCTCACAGAACTCCCCACAGATCTTGAATTAAAGCGAGAGATGACTGGTTTTGAAACCCATACTAGGGTCACCTGTCTACTTCATGTGAATTGGGTAGCAACTGTGTTCTTCAGGCCTAACATTTTACTATTTGAAGGAAGGGAAGCATTTCTAAGGACCATCAGAAAGTTGCACTTGAGGCCTTCAATTCACTTCAAGACTGATGGCATTAATCTATTTCTCAAGTGTTGCTTCACAACCTGAGATAGTTACATAGTCTGACTAATTTTTCATCAATCTCATTAAGTCCTCATCTGGCATTTAATCTGCCTGACTGCTGCTAGCATTTCTTGTGCTATATCAATAACAAACCTAATCTGAAGCTTGCTGAATGGAACCAGTATTAAAAGTTTTCTGAAATGCATTCAGCCTTGTCCTTCTCATATTTTTTCACTGTGATATATATGAGATTTCATTCCCAGTGAAAAATATGGATTAGTAGTAGCCAGTTATATCTGTTTACAATTTACTAAGACTGCATGTTTTTTAAATGGTGTATATCAGTTTTCAAAAACAATGCTGTTTTAAATGACAATTTAAGCCACTTTTTCCCAGAGTAATGGTTATACCTACAACAGAATTTTGTAACCAGGCAGAGTAGAAGTTTTACTCTACAAAGCTGAGAAGCTTCATGTTGAGAATTAGTACCTAGAATTTCTGCATTCCTTCTACCCATATTGTAAGAATAATATCTTTATATTCTTTTTAAGAATTTGGCTTGATGAAATCAGCTATTATTTGCCAAAGATAATGAATTAAATTCTTTAAAAACTCAATTTCTCTAGCTCTCTGGATGCACCCTGAATATCTGTTCTTGTGTTGTCCATCTCTTCTTTTCTCAAGCATGCAAGCAATCTTCTCAGTTCAAAGCCAGAAGGTTTACTAGATTTCTCAACTCTTCAAAAATTCCTGTTATTTTAACAATATGAGATGAATTCACATATTTTGACTCAGTCATATATAACTTTTCTTCTGGGAATGCTGAGAGGATATCTGATCTCTAGAACTTCAGAGCTTGGATCATTGGCTCTGACTCATAATTGCAGTGTGATCTCCTGGTTCGTGTATTCTGCTGGAGATCTTTATTTATTACATAGATGATGAAATTCATCATGAATTATGATTCTGTCTTCCCTTTATGTACCTGTGAGGTGAAATTACTGTCTCTTATATGTGTATGTAAATGCACACATCTTAAATCCCTGATATATTATGCTGTCTAGCTGTCTTAATTTCTCATTAAATTAATTTTAATAGTAGTCCATTGTTCTTTTGATGTTTCCATTGGCAAATTAGATCTCTCTAAAAATTCTGTGCCATATTATAGTCATACACTCAATTATTCATATTTTTGATTAAGAATTAATCTGTTCAGATTTCCTCTATGAAAAGATTAACTTTGAGGGGTTTTGTTCAATTGTAGATTTGAAATATTGCTGTGAATAAGATTTGGATTTTAAGCTGTTTGACTAAGTTTCTTCACTGTTTTAACTGCTGATTTTAACAGCAGCTTTTGGCTATTTTTGTGTACCCTAGAGGTCCACTGATGCCAAAGATTTCTTTTGAATCAATTGGAACAAGTGATGGATATCTGTTCACATACTTAAGATTCTTTTCTGAAATGCTTATTCATAGGGATGGTCCCATTGACCTCATCAAGGTTATTTGTGTAAATTCTAGTTGATCTCAGCAAGAATTATGCAACTGGACCCCCAGTGACCTCTCATAAGTAGCATAATCTGGGTCGTGTTCCAAGTCTTCCATAAGGGCTTTAGAAGATATTTTCAGATTTTGGATTAAAATACCAAAATGGCATTTTAATCTGATGGCTTGAAACATTTTTTGAATGATTAAAGACATCTGCCTAGTCTAAGCATAGGAAATAACTATATTACTGGTAACAGTGTGATATCTATGACTAAATGTTGCTTTTTAAGTAGTAATTACTACACATGATATCTTATTGTCCTCTATTTTACATACATTTAAAATCCCAAACACTCTTTCGCAGCAGCTATTCCAGACTTCCTCAGCCCTATCAAAAGTGAAACCATTAGTGCTGAAGTAGGCAGTATTTTGACATAATTCGGGAATTGATTTAAAACTTGTAGTTAACAGGCAGTATAGAAGGACGTGTGCAGCTGTTTAACAAATATTAGATGCCAACATGCTTTTCATGTATCTTTGATTCAAAAAGGAGTTGCAGATGCAAAAAGCCAGTTGCAGGACTAGTTTAAACTCTGTGCCCTGTGGCTCATTTGAAATAACAGAACAGAAAACTCATACATTGTGTGGCAACTTTCAGAAGCATTCATGAGGCTGTTCCCTTATACTTTTAAGGAACTATGCTGAATCCAAACAACTAGCATGTTTTGTTTCAGTATGAAGTCATCCCTGTCCTTGTGCTCCCAGTCTTTGTTGTTTCTCAGATTTATACCAGTTACCCTAACAATCCTTGTGTCCTCTAATGTTGAAAAGGCTCCTATGCATACACCTTATAGAGTAGGTTGACAGGGTGCTTCCAGGGTGCTTGGAAATTCTAAAATCATCCAAATATTGTTATTAGAGAGGCAGTGGAGAAGATGTATTCAGTCACAAGAGGCAAAAAATTCCACCACCTATTGCTTTCAGATCTGATGAACATTCATTTAGTAGTGTTTCTTTTACCTTGCAGTCCTGCTCATCTTTATATTATGGTTAATTTCAAAATAATACCTGTCTTAGACCAAAAAAAAAACAGAGTAACATTTATAGAGATCAGACTTCCAGATACATTTTTCCTTTTGAAAACAAAATGGACCTGACATTCTCTAGCCTCATATTTATGTGAAGTATAAAATGGTGTGAACCTTCTCAATGCACAATGGAGATCATTAATATATGCAGTACATTATTATTATTCATCCTCAGCACACTATGGTTTCTGGCATTGCTTCCACTATTATTTTATGCATTCATTTCTTTTATGTTTTCCTAGTCTAATATAGAGCGTGGTTGATTTATTTCCTAATCCATGTGAATGTGAACTTCCTCGGGTGGCTGAAAAACTTACACTTTTGTAATTCTCCTACACCCAGCAAGAGCCAAAGGGAAAAGGTTTTTATTCATTTAGTAATCTGTTTCTTTTCTTATTTTTTTTCCTCAAATCTCAGCTTGGAAACCAGAAAGTAACTGCCCCTGTGATGGAGGTAAATGCTTCACAGACACACAGACAAACAGCAACAGAAGCTTCTCCACTGCCTCTTCCTTCTCCTGTGGTACCAGTTAACAGAGCCTCTTTCTCACCAGACAGTGGCACCCATCTAGTACCATATTCTTTGCCAACGCTTGATGATTTTTCGCCTTCACATTTTTATAAAACCCCAGCCCTTTCACAATTTTCATATAGATGCCCACATCTAGCTTCTGAAAGTATTACCCACAGGAACGAAACAGCCTCTGTAAGCACAGATTCTGCCATGAGTGAGTGCTCCTCCCGCACAGTGAGTGAGTCCTCCACAGCCATTCTAGATGAGCTGCAGACTTGTAGCTATGATACTACTGACTGCTCTGAAACACCTTCCCCAACCTTGAGCCAGATGTCTGCTGTGTCAGATGGCACCACCCTAACCAACACTGCTGCCACTTCTCATGTAATTATGCTTCCTTTTTTCCTCATCCATTTTATTCAAACAGGTTGTCGAAGGGGAACAGAATTCGAACTTGTCTGTTATCCTGTTAAACATACAAGTATTTTGTTAGTAGTTTTCCATGTATGCAGTCCGACAGTGTTTTGCAACAGTTGTTTAAAAAAAATTGGCATATCAGATTTTGTAGTAGGAAATTATGTTAAATTGTCACACAGTTGTGTGGTCAGCTAAAGTGTATCAAACACATTACTTAAAGTAAAAGAAGATAAGTTCAATAAATATCTGTTTCAAAGGCATTAAAAGCAAACAAGTGGAGTTTGAAGAGATTTATTTAACATACTGTTAGCAATATACAGGCTTGTGGAGTTTGTAGCCTCTGGGCTACCACCATTTTTGATTTATACTGAGATTCAGATTTCAGTAATGTAAGTTGTAAATTCATACTAAATGTTGGCAACATTTAATGCAGTTTCTTCCCCAGCTGTGACTACTGATTGCATGAAACTGGTTTTCTCTCCTCTAACTAACCTTTTCCTCTCCTAAGCACAGTTTTCTATTATAGGACTGAACTTCATAAGTAATCTTGTCCTCTTACTCTTCTCTTGGTAAAGTCAAGGAAAAAAAAACAGTATGCAGTTAGACATTTTATATACATTCACTTTTCTGTATCTCAGTACACTCATATATGGGTAGAAAGAAGGTATGGAATTTGGGTCAAATCCAGATCACTTCTGATTTCTTTTGAGATTATCCACATGATTAAAATGAGTCAGAACAAAGCCTTCATTTAAATTGAGCAGTTTGTTGCTGAATTGCAAAACAGAGAGATGTTCTGAATCCAGAGTTTTATTGGGTCACACCAGTGTTCAAACTTTGTACAAATACTTCAGCATACTGTAATTTTCAAGTCTGAAAAGAACAAACAGTGTATGTATTTTCAAAGCTTCATGTATATTTTATAAAAAGTATTTTGAGCCCAACCTTTCACGTAGTCACCTGGAAAGTCAATGGTCTGTTGTCAGTGCTCTGGGTGCTGCTAAAAAAGCAATATTAATAGCAGGCATGTAAAAGTTGTAATTCTTAACTCTTGTAACACAGCTCTGAAACCATTTTATTTTTTTTAGAATCAGTACTATGAATCTGCATACATCCCAGTAGTTGTAACCAAAGATACCAGCATTAGTACAGACTGGTCAGACCTGGTCACTGCATGACCATTTACGAGCTATGGGAAGCATGGAACATTTATATTTTCTTCTAGCTTACTTCTAAAATAGCTAACTGTATTTGTTTTTTTTGAGCACCATTTTTTGCAAGCTAAAGTGAACACTTGGTCCTTGTTTCCTTTTTTGTGTAGTCTCCCTGTAGAAGGCTGTGTAATAGTCAGGTCTGACCACCACTTTCTCTTTTAAACATGGCAGGGATGAGCATAACAGCTGTTCACCATTAATGGACAAATGAAAGGATGAGTCTCCCACCAAATCCCTAAAAGCCCTACATCCGAAGAGCCCCACAGAAATTAAACTGCTGGCAAGACCCAGTTCTGCAGTACAGAAAGTCTTCAGCTCCCACTCCCCATAGAGGAGAGCCAGATGGCTATAAATGCATTTATGAAGTGACAAAATGATGGGGAAGCTAGTTGCACACACATGTACATGTATGTTGCTAGTGGCTCTGCTCCTGTAGTGATCTTCATTCTCAAAGGAGATTGTTGTTGATTTTTTAGATGAAAACCACAGAGAGTGATAAAAGTAATATAGGATTGAGCCATCCAGCACTGTACCCGCTTTCAAAGACTTTTCTGTCCACACTGGGGATGTTTCTTTACTCTTGAGTTTCTTAATGAGAGCTTAGGCAAAAAAGTTTTAAATGAACTCTTTTAAGAAGAATAATCAGTATCAGGAAGAACTGAATCAAAAAAATTGCAAAGTATTCCAAGCAAAAGGCAGAGCTAAACATAAATCTGTGGTTAATTTGCCATACCTTTAGTCACATACTGCAGATTCTTTGAAAACTTGAAGAGTAAGAATTGCAATTCTTATTTGGACTTATGCTTAGAATTGGAGTTAAAATGAGAGAACAGCTGGGTTTGGAAACTATTTTTTCTGCTACTCCAGTTATGGACATTTTCCCTATAATTCTCATGGGTTCTTTTTGTTTATGTAGTTTGAAATTGTAGAGTCTAATGGAAACTTGTATGCATTAGACTTTTGCCTCTTCCAAAGTTCTGTAACTGTTTGAATCTTTGAGAATTGATCCTGAGGATTCTAGCCTAATTCAGTGTCTTGAAGTCAGTGCTGTGCTGTGTAGCATTCTTGCACAGAACTGCTCAGACATCTGTGATGGGACCTCTTTCTCCTTGTTACCTGTCTCAGCAGAGGGAAAGTTGGAAAACAGATCCAGTCCCAGACAGATGCTTTTCTCTGTTCTAATTCAGAAATCCAGAGAGGTGCTCTTTCTGATGCTCAGGCAGGCTACAGGAATTTTAAACCTGATACCTAGGAGAAATCTTTACAAGAGCTTGATTATCTAGCAGCAGAAGTAGGTGGCTCTCTACTAGCAGTGAAGGACAGGTTAAGTATACTGGAGAAAAAAATTAATGGAGGTGCCTAGGGAAAGGAACATCATGAAAAATTAGGATTATCTTCCCAGAAAATTGGAAAGTAGGTTTTTTTCTGTATTGTCTTATTTTTCCCCAAAGAAGATTACCTAGGAAAGTAAAAGGTCTAATTCATGAATAGGCATCTTAAGGGATTTCATTTCCTTTCAAAATCTGGGAATAAACTCTGTCACCTGGAACTAAAGTGTCACATTCTCAGACTGAAATGTTGGTAACTCCCAAATGATTCCAACAGAAGGAAAAGCCTTTGAAACTTTGCAAAACTGTCTTTTGTAGCTAACCCTGTCAGCAGTGCAAGGTGCATCAAGTAAACAAATGAAATAGCCACCTTCACAGAAACTTTCCTCAAAGAGAAAGTCCTTAGGAACTGAAAAATCATAGCTGAGCTGAGATCCTCTCTAAAGCCTTTAGAAGCAAACCCAAAAATGTGGCAAAAATGCCACATTTATGACTGCTGTTCATCAACTGCTTTTGTGGATCCTGTTTTCGTGATATTGTGTACTACTTAGTGTAAGAGCCTTACTATCTAACTGAGCTATTTGGTAAAGTCCTTCACAGGAATATCTCAAATTTTTATTACAGAAATTTGTAGGAGTAATTTTCCAGTCTATAAAGAACTTGCACTAGCTCTGCTCAGAGAAACAAAAGCCATAGTAAATGATTGAGAAGGCATAAGGCTCTGCACATAGTTGCACCCTGTCTTCCCTAGAAACAAGCTTTCTCAAAAAGACAAAATATAGGAAAAGAAAATGGGTGAACCCCTACAGCGGGGGAGAGATGGCTGGCCTCATCTTGAAACCTTGTCTGAAAATGTGCCTTCATACCTCTTGAAGTGCTATCTGTAAGGTTATGTAGCTTTTCTAACAGCTCCAAGGTTTTTTTTGAGGGGAGAATCATGTGAGAAAAGACAACTTCATTTAAATTTCAGTTCTAGTCTTTATTAAGAGAACATGTAAACACAAAAGTTTCGATGGAGACATCACCACAACAGAAACCTTTCAGGTCACTTATGAAAACAGGCATCCTTAAAACCAGAAACCGCTGAATGCATCTAGGAGTTCACAGGATGTCTGCATATGACCGAGAAATCGTTTTGCTTTCTTAGCTATGGGAGGCCGAGACGTGAAAAATTTCAAATCAGTAATCTCCAAAATAAAAATGTATACCAAAGGTCATGAACTCTTTAATTTTTTTATATTTAAAAAAAATGCCTTTCAATGCATCTTTTTCTTATGCTTTGCTGCTTCAGATAGTCTCTTGTTTACATATTCAGTTCTTCTGTTATATAAAATTGAGCAAAGTTTGTAGTTCTAAATTTATTCAGATTTAAATAAGAGTTCTGTATTAACAGAGATGTTACAAAGAGCTTTCCTCCTTTCTGAGGAGGATTTCTGCTGAAATACTTCCTACCTCTTATTTCATTCAATGCTTTCTCAATATCACAGTTTTAATTCTTGCAATACTCCTCATAAAATTGCTACAGACCACATGTAGGGATTCTAAAACTGGGGGCAGACGGTTTCCTCTTGTGAGGTACCTCTTGTGACTAAAGCCTAAGTGGCTCTTGGTGCTTGCTGCTTTATTGCCAGTTTGCTTAGCTTTCCCATTTTATGTATTTGTTTTTGTTCTGTTTTGTGGTTGTGGGTTATTTCATTTTTCATTGTTGTTATTTATTTTTATTTAAACTTCCACTGTTTAAAGAAACTTTCACTCTTTTTAGCTAGTCCTAATGAGGCTTTTCCCTTCCATCTGCACAGAAGTTCGCATTAATATCAATAGTGCTTGAGCATGTACATTAAGGGAATATGTCTCTTGGCGTGAGGATCTGTGGCACACAGCCTTTGTTCACACGAGAGGGACTTTTACTGCCATCTTCATTTTATATTGCTCTCAGACCTCTGCAAACCTTGTTTGTGCCATCTTCATTGCCCTGACCGTGATCTTTCTGTCACCTTCCCATGACAGCATGTGTCACAGACAGCACATACAAGGAGAGGAGAGGGGTGGTACAAGGTATATAAGGAACACGTCCTGCTCCCTTTGTGTTAAGTTTTGTCTTTCAGTCAATGCAGATGCCATTATGGCTATGTACCTGACAACTGGTAATTGTTGCGTGGACGACAGCCTTGCATCACTCTTTCTTTGGGATAGCAGTCGGAGAGCTTTGTGTGTAGTTTAATGGGTTATTATTTTGTCTCTCTCAGGCTCAGATCACAGTGAATGGGAATTCTGGCACTGCTGCCAGCCCAGTGAGTCACTTTCAAAGGCCTTTTTCCCCTTCTTCAGCTTACCCTCCACCAGCTTCGCTCAATTCCAACATTGTTATCATGCAGCATGGCAGGATGATGGGTAAGCCTCACACAGAATATTTGCTTTATACATTACACAACATAGTCCAATTCATGTGGCAAAGACTGCAAACAATTGCGGAGTGCTTCACGTCCATAAGGAAGGTATTGTCTATTCATCTATCTTGGGAAATAAATGCAAAATATAATAGCATTTATTGTTAGATATAGTAGTGATCCTGAACTGGAGTTGCTATTAGGTGTGTGAGTGTAAACTCTTGCCAACTTTCTGCTAGCTTTACTGAGGAAAGGGAATCTATCAAATTAGCCCAGCCTGTGCAGCCCCTTCAGATTTTGCCTCAAGAAACCAAGGGCCAACTTTGTACATTGGTCCTCCCCACAGCTTCCATAATCTCTGGTAGAAATACTGCTAACAAAGGGAGAGGCTCTGGGTTTTTGAATTCCTAAAGCCATGTCGATCTAAAATTTGTTTATGTGTTTTTTAGGGCATTGTTAATTTAAAAAAAAAACAAACTAAACAAAAAAACCCCAAACCAAACATTATCAGCCTCACAAAGGCTTAAAGGCTCTTTGCCAGTGTAATCCAGTTTTGCCAGAAGACTCATTTGCTTGCTGCTTTTTCTACCAGTGTTTTGCATATTCAGATAAGATTATACATGCAAAATAATATGAATGTGACCCTAGAGTTTACTTTTTTGTTGTGCTTGCAGGAAAATTAGGTGACAGTTCTCACTCTGAGACTTACAGCGTAGACAAACACTGCTATCATCATCGTGATAAGTACAAAAACTGTATATGTGGGTTTCTCCACATCCCAGAATTCTGGATTTTTTTGACTGCTTCCAGTTTGATGATCTAAGACCTTATTAGTATGGTTGGATATACATGAAATGTATATCCTTGACTTTCACTCTTGCATGATGCTGAAGTTCAGTGTTGCACAGTAACACCCTGATTTAATTCTCCTTACTCATGTAAAAATCTCCCTGATGGCCTCAGTTTGAGACCTATAAAGAATGAAGGATCAAATCCAAAATGTTTTCTAAATTTAGCATCATGCTTTTTGGGAAAAAGTTCCAAATATCTAGATGTTTGCCACACAGAGTTGCCCCTCGCCATATATGTGTAGCACTGGATTATTTACAGGATTTCAGACTTGAATAAGTATCTGAAACAGCTGTGCCAAATCCAGCTCTGCAGCAGGAGTGAGCAGAAATACTCAATTTAAAATTAGAACTTTCAATCACCAGACCTCCTTTTGTTGATTCATATTACAATTCATTTATTTTTCTGTAGAATAATCGGTGGATATTAATGTTACATTAAAGGCAATTGTAATTGTTACCACTGGTGTTGGAATGTATATTTTTACTCTCTGCTTTCATTTATGCTGCAGTGGGAATGTCTCCTTGTACCTGCTCTTACAGAGTAGAGGCTTTGTCACAGCAGCCCACTAATTTACTGAAACCTGCTGCCTGAAGAGTAGGGCTCTTCTTCCTGTATGCAGGAAGGAAGTGCATAATCTGCAGCAGTACAAATTCTTGGGTCACATCCCAGCACTGAGGTGTTTTTTGTCAAATAGATTACTCTGAATTTTAGAAGGAAATGGTAATAGTGATATATTAATTTCATTAATTATAAAGGTAGATTTGAAGGAGAAGGGTAGAAATATTACAAGTCACTACAAACCAGTAGCAGCCTGCATAGTTCACCTGAATCACTGTAAGTGGATCATCAGATTGCTCTACAAGGTGCCAAGTTACTCAAGTCTGTTTTTAGGGATTTTATGTAGAGGCACATAAACATACCAACATAAATTTGTTTCTTAAAAATATTCATGCATCAAAACTTAATGTTTCTAAGCACATATCACATAACTTTTTGTGCAGGGCTGTTTGATATGCTTGCAGGGCAGCTATTTTCTGTAGTTTGCTAAACTTGGAGGAGTGGAAGTCACTAGTTTCCAAGGAATGGGTAGGAAAGGTGCAAGAGTTTGATTTATAAGAGAAAGGCTGCTGCGCCTTTCTCAATAGATTTTGGTGCATTCGTTGGGGGTGGGGTGTCTCTCTTTTGTGAGCAAGATATTGTGAAAAAGTACTTTTAGTCTAATAAGATCTGAGTTGAATAGCTTGTCTGGTCATTAAAGTTTATAATTCTAATAATGGAATATTAAGTAGCACAAAGCCCTAGTTAAGATGATATTTCTTTAAAAAGTATTGTATATGTATGGGATTAAGGTTGTCAGTCTTTGTGCAGCATAGTGAAATGGGGAAGTGTGTTTTAACTGCCAAATATGATTATTGTGTCATCACGTGATATTCTGTCATGTTACCTTTACAGAGTCCACAGAGACGTACTCACAGCATGTTCAGAATGTCGGCAGCAGCACCACCACCAGTACAATACCAATCTGTAGAACCTCAGAAGAAGAAAAAAAAGTTACAGTAATTAAAGCTCCACATTATGCGGGGATTGGCCCGGTAGATGAATCTGGAATCCCTACAGCAATTAGAACGGTAGGAAATTCTGGGAAATCTGTGTATGAACTCACACAATGAACTGATTGTTGGTAATGGGTTTTTCACATTCTTCTACTCTTATATAATGTGGAATACAGTGTGCGTAATCAGCGAGCTCATGAATATAATATTGTGTGTTGACGGAAAAGGAGAATGCTGATGGGAGCATAATTAGACAACCTCATGTTTCTAGTTTTAATTAGAAGTAGCCAAAATTTTGTCTTTCTTGCTTCTGTTTTAGTTCTTGCCTGTTGGAGATACATAATAATTGCATTTGGTTTGTTATTTCTAAAATAAAGTTTATACATACTGTATACGTATGTGTGTGTGTGTGTATGCAAGTATTCATATATACATATGTGTGAGTGTGTGTATATAAAAATATTGTGCTTCTGTATTTCTTGGGAAGTGGTTCTCATGTCATCAGGGTAGCGTAGAAATGAATAGTTTTGTTCTGAAAGTAATCTGAGTGAGTAGCGTTTTCGTGGGAGTGCAATAAATAATCATTGTGCCCTTGAGTGACACGTAAACGAATAGCGTGGAAGCCCTTTCATTGTAACCAGCCCAATTTTGATCATCTGCCTCTAGTCACTGCTTGAGTGGTCCCAGGATGTCAAACTGAAGAGTTTTGTTTTCACTACGCTGAAGCATTCTTTCCACTCTGCTGTCAGGGCAGCCTCTTCTGGCTGCTCCAGAGAGCACAGTGGCAGCTGCACTAGGTCTGTGAAGGAAGTGCTTACTGGCCTTGCCAGCCAGAGAAGAACTGCTGTGCTAGACGGAGAAAGAGTAAGAAGAGTGGGAGCCAGGATGAAAGCAGCAGAGCCCTTGCAGGTGAAGTCTTTGTGAGGTGCAAGGATGTAGCAGCTGTTGGATGTGTCCTCTCTGCCAATACTGACATATGGGGCTGTGTTGTATTGCCAAGAACTGCTTCAGTGGATTGAAAAATTAGGGGGAAAATCAGGAATTGATGGAGAAAAGCAATAGGAAAAAATAAGTGGTAAGATCGGGACAATTTTTTTAAGAACGTGGGGGAAATTCTGCCATTTCTTGCTTTATTTTTGACGTAAAAAATTAGTATTATCAGAATCTTTAAAAAGTGAAGAAATTTCTTTGCAACAATACTCTAGCTTCCTGCCCCCTTTTTAGGTAAGTAGTCCCTATGATTTATAATAGATATAGTAATTGGTTTTGTACTTTTTAAATAGTAGATTTTTCTAATAGAGTGCATATCGGTTATATGAGATTATAACAGAAATCCCCCTTAAGTGTGCCTAACCGAGTTGGAAATCTACCAACCTATATTTAACTTTCAGGTTGTATGATCGGAGTCTCTCAGATTTTCTCCTGAAAATGTAATGCAATTTGAATTACGACATTTTTCCACTGGATTTGCTGGTTTTTGTTATGTTTCAATTTCAAAATATCTTATAGCTTGTAATCTCAGTGTTACAGAAATAATTCTCCCAGTGAGATATACTAGCATATGTGTGTGCATGTGTGAGCGTGTTTGATATGGCATTTTGTGTCCTTATTCTACTTCCTTAAGACTTAGCTGGTAGTAAAAATGTTTTCAAGACACTGATTTGAGAATACTTTTTAAATGTGCACAAGTGTATTTGAGCCCTGTGTACCCCAGTCATGCAAGAACAAAGTTGGTATAGCTGTCAGCAAAAGACTCAAATACGCTGCACCTTGCAAAATGCTAAAACTGCATTTTCCATGGATAGGAGAAGGTAGGTTAAATCACCCTCTCTTTCTTCAAGATCAGTAAGTAATCCAAATAGGAATCTTCTCCTGGAAAGTTTAGCCTCACTCCATCTGGAGAGAGAAATAAGTTTTCCAATTAGTTCAATTTATCATTTCATGCAGTTTAAAAGCCTCTTATTCTTCAGACTTTTCAAAAATGGCAACAGTGTATCAAAAAAAGCAGTAAATGCAAATTCATGGGTGATAGGTAACATATAAAGTGTGTTCCGAAATGCTATGCTGCTCAAAGTTAAGCATGTAAATAAGAACTCAAGAGAATCTGTATTCCAGATTTTGATGGCTTTTCGGAAGCAGAGAAGTTTTTCAAACTGTGGTTATCTCCTACAAGTCTGTCTCTACTCTCAGAACATAGTTTGTGACAGCTGTTTAGCCAAGGAAAGCAGAGCGATCTCCTCTCCTCTCCTCTCTTCTCCTCTCTTCTCCTCTCCTCTCCTCTCCTCTCTTCTCCTCTCCCCTCCTCTCCCCTCCCCTCCCCTC
>VZRE01006808.1:80894-145677 GCA_013396775.1 Cephalopterus ornatus
CCTCCCCTCCCCTCCCCTCCTACAATGTAAGACTACATTGTTTTAGTTTATCCAAAATGATTGCTTTGTGGGTCCCTTCTAGCTCAAAATATTCTGTCATTCTGTGATTCTGTGAACTATCAAAATTAATCTGTAGACTGAAAAGGCTTCTATTTACTAAGAAAAAAAAAAAAAAGAATAAAGTCCTACCAGGTTTCTTTTCTATACTTAGCGATGTAGTATTTCAGCTTGGGAAAAAACAAACAAAACAAACCAACCAACCAACCAAACAAACAAAAAAAAAAAGTTCCACTGAAAGTCATAAATGCCTCCTTTAATTGCATATTTCCTGATGGATAATTACAATACTACAATAATTAGAGACTCGTAAGAACCAACTGCAATTACTCCTTATCTCCTCTTCATGCTATTTGGCTGATTGTTTTTTCACATACGATGGTACCATGTTCCAATATTTAATTGCATCAGCTGTGATGTATGCAAAGCAGGATGGCATCTGAATGGCTTGGTGCATTGTGAATACTGTTAATTTCTCAAACAATGTTGTTATGTGATATTAGTGAATATAAATTGAGAAAATGTACTTCAAAATTAATGTATTGTATTTCTTAAGTAATCCTATCTACCTTATAATTTAAAGACAAATTATTGGCTGAGGCTTGAAACTCCAAGGAGGGGGATGGGGGGGAGATGATGAGAGAAAAGAATATTCAAATGTTCAGAAAAATGTTGGGAGACCGTCTTCTCTGGTCACGTGGGAGCTTCTCCATACCTCATTGCTATGTGGGAGCCTCCTGTATATTTGTGGAGGACATGACAAGGATCCAGCAAAGAGATATCGATACACCTTTGTGACTTGAAAAACAGTAGGGGCGTAGTAGTATTTATGCACCATTTGCAATCTATTCACCTACCACTGATTGGAAGACTTTTCTTGGCCCACTACGATCAGAAAGGCAGTTGGAATATCATGTGACTGTTGCAGGTTTCTGTTGCTGTGGGAAATGAGTAGTGTGGAGGTTATGCCCATCTGTGAATTCCTTCAGACCTCCTGGGCTTCCTTGTAAACTTTTGAGCATATGTGATCCTGGAGCACCAAAGAGCATACTTGTTTCAAATCCAGCTAAATTACTCTTACCAGAGTTCCACTAGTATAGATGTTTAATACCTTTAGGGAAACAATGTTAAAATGGTCCAAATGCACTTCTGAATATCTTACTCTTGGCAGAACTCAGCAGTATTGGTGAGGAAGGGACCTATCTTGAAACTGAACTGTATCTCCTTCATCTGTGTCTTGCAAGCAGGTCTAGGTAAAAAGCATAACCCCCTACTTAAATTTTTTTCTTACTCAACAGATTTCCAAATTCTTCAATTGACTGTCTGCTCTTCTTTTAAACATTTTTTAAATGCCATTTAATAGCAATTTTATGAGAACTAATATTGAGTCCTCAAAATATGGGAGCATTTCTGCCTAGTCCCTTATAGTAAGAGCTCACCATTGTTAACAAAACAGATGCATTATGTATAGTAACTGTAACAAGTATTTAGGGTAGACGTGTGATTTAGTAAAGATGGCATATAGCCGGGTGATCACTCTCAGATCTGTCCAGTATTCTGTAGGAAAGAATTTGTAGTTTTTCACTTTTCAAGGTAAAGAGGAGTGGGCAAAGTGATTGCAGATTTAGTGTTGGCTACTGCAAGATAATGCACTTTAAGAGGGGTCTTTTAAATTATCCCTGTGCACCATGAGGTTTGAAGATAATTTTGTACTTTTTGTTTGCTTGTTTTGGTGGGGGGGGTTTAAGGGTTTTTTGTTGCCCAGAGAAGTTGTGGATGCTCCATCCCCAGAGGTGTTCAAGGCCAGGCTGGATGGAGCTCTGACCAACCTGGTCTAGTGAAAGGTGTCCCTGTCCATGGCAGGAGGGGTGGAGCTAGATGACCTTTAAGGTCCTATCCAACCTAAAGCATTCTGTGATTCTCTGCATTAAAACTTTTGCTTTTCTGACTACTGAGGGACAAGTAAAAATTAAGGACATAGGAAGAGAAATACTGAAAACATATTTGCCTTTAAGTTAATTCTTTTCTGAAATATTATCATCCTACCTCAAAGAAAATGACAGCAAAAGAGAAAATGTGGAAGGGTAAGATATTAAAATAAGCACAAGCAGGTGTTGATGTGAGCAGAGTTTGGGAACTTTGGAATTACTTAGTTTGCAAAAGTAAGTATAAGTGTCATTTAATGAGTGATTATTGAAACAGAAAAATAAGTTGAAATTAAGTTGTCTGGAAAGGGCATTTAAAATTGATAAAAGGAATACTCTTCATTTACAATCCAAGCATTAACTCTTAAATATAATGTGATCTTAATTCTTTTCTCAGTAGTATTCCAGAGTTTTTCTGCATTATTTAACAATTAGATTTTGAAGACAATTTAAGCTGAAGATTGCCAGGAGTTCAAAAGAAGGCCTTCTTACGTGCTTGTAATCATAATTTCTGAGGTGTTCTTATTTTCCTGTAAAGAATCTAGCATTCATCATTGTCACATATAGCCCACTAAGACTGTTGATGTTAATTCCTGTGTTCCTAACCACTGTACCCTCCCAAGGTCAGAGTCCAAGACTGACTCAGTCTTCAGTGTCTTCCGGAATTTGTTACATGAATTCCTAGATGAAAAGCATGGTATGAAAATGATTGTAATAAATAGGGAACAAAATATAATAGACTTTTTGTCCAGAATAGCATTAAATGTTTGGTCATATCTGTACACACAAGTATTTTGATTTTGTTGTTAATTGTTAAAACTGTATTTTCTTTAGACAGTTGACAGGCCAAAGGATTGGTACAAGACAATGTTCAAGCAAATCCATATGGTTCATAAACCTGGTGAGTATGGTTTTGTTTTATCTGGGTGGTTCTTCATTCATATTAAAACATGCATTTTTCTGCATTTTGAGTGTCTGCTATGTGAAAATACAAGAGTTCACCAAGTGTCAGATAATGAATCAGATCTAATTCATAAATTCAGTGATAGTTTTTACTGCAGAGAGAGCTGTTTTCCTCTAGTGTAGGCTGACAATTTCTAATGGGTTTATTTTTTTACTATACTAAATAAAAATTAAAGTTATTAGGATAGATATGCAACCGGCATGATTACCATCTCACTGGGGAGCTCAGTGAAGTGATCCTCATGTCCAGTTTGAGGGATGAGAAGTTGGCCACTGTAAATCTCCTTTTGGAGAGCTCCAGTGCTAGAACAGCTGATTTGAGGATAAATTTTGGGCTTGAATTGAATTGTTTTCCTAGAATATCTTACTTGGTTTTGCTGAAATGGAACTTTGGTGACACTGGTATCTTTAATGTCCTTTATCATGATTTTCACCAAGGATCTCAAGAAACTGTGTAAATGCCAACTATGCTCATTACACCTCCAGAAGGAAGGAGACTTCATTTGTCTGAGGTAGAACTAACAGTCAGTATGGTAACACAGACTGTTAGTGGGAGAATAAGAAATGTAGGCAGGAAAATGTTAGCTTACAAGACCTGTTTTGAACACTAGTCACATAGTAGATATTTGGGGTTGCTTTTTTGTGATAGGAACAACAGTTAACAGTCTCTAGCAGAGGAAAGCTGACAAAAGAAAGAAATCGAGCAATTTGCAATTTGGTTTTAACTTAGTAAGTATACAATGTGGGTAACATGACCAGAAAATGCCACTTAAGCAATAAGAGAGTAAAAACAGCCTATGATAAGTATAACGGGAAGAGAGAGTCTTCTGAAAACACCTCTGAGATGAGGGAAAGAAATACAGTGCTTGATTGCCTACTGATTTTCTGTCTGTATTTGCAAAAACAAAGCTGCATTTCTGGGATAAACTGGTGTGTATGGCACTACTGTAACATATGTATTTCTTTTTGTAGATGACGACGGAGACTTTTATAATACTGCATATGCATACGGTACTGGTAGGAATTATTCCCTATTCAAAATTAGTCTTTTGTTAATGCCAGCAAGTAATGGGGTAGATAACTCTTCATGCTTGCTTTTTTAATGCTTATAGAAACAGATTTTATAGTCTTGTTTGATCTCAGTTGTTCATGCCTTTTTCCTGCAAATGAAACAAGTTTAATTTTAGTTTTATTCTTACCACAGAAATTAATTGCAGCTGTGGGCCTCTCACTGCAGATGGAAAACATTGTAATACTGTAGCTTCTTGATTACATTGCATTTATTTTCACTAGTGATTGTGAGAAAGGCAGCCTTTCCTTATGAAAATGGAAAAGGAACTACTGTGTGAAAATGCAAATGCTAATTACTGACATGAACAGATAAAAAGGACATAATGAAAACACCTTAAAAATCTGCAGTAAGACTGCGTAATAAAACTGATTCTGTTTTATGATCTTGACCATTTTTGCTATAGCCAATAGCATTGATGTTATTTAGCTTCAAGAAAAGACATTCATCTAAGATATAAAATCATTGTGTCTTTCAGAGGATTATAACCATATGGTAAAATTATTTACAAAAATAAAAATGAAACCATGAATAGACTGTGCAAAAAAGCCATAGTGCCTTCTGCAAAAATGCCATTCAAAATTTTTACATTTCGGTTTTTCTTGTATTTGACATGCTCTCTACAGTGCCTTTTTCTGTGCTTTGGAGAGTGGTTTGACATCTCTTTGTACTCTTGTGTTCCTCTTCAAGATATGCTATTGCCTCATTGTCCCAGACTAAGTAATTATTAAAACAATGAAAAAAAGGTGTGTTTCCTGCCTCTTCTCTTCCTGACAGGATGAGCCTGGGGATTAATTACAGGCTGTCATTAACAGTTGTGGATGGATGGATATATACATACACCCATTAACTTCTCCCCTAGTCAAATTAATAATGAATTTATTGTAACTATACTGTACTTCATCTGTGTGTTTGTAGTTTTATATAGAAATACGTACAGAGTTTTCTAATGGGCTACATAGTACACAACAATGTACTTTTAAAGGTGCATTTACACATTTTTGTAACCTCGCAGCTGTATTGAGTTACTGTGGGTTCTTGTAACGTTCTATGTTGTGTTCTTTAGAACACATTCTCATGCTATGACTATTCTGGGTTTGTTTTATATTAGGTAGCTACAGTCCATCCTTCTCTGCTCAGGCACACCCAGCTGCAAAGACGCAGACTTACAGACCCTTGTCTAAAAGTGCTTCTGACAGTAGCTCCGATGCCTTTAAGATCTCGTCCCCTTTACCACCCCCACATGTGCCACCTCCAGTACCACCACATCGTCTGAGGCAAAGGTCTACACCAGAAAAGTAAGTTAGCATATTTTCAAAATGTGTTCTTGTTATGTATGGTATTCCAATTACAGAATGTAACAAAGGACAAAATAGCAGCTATAGAATATTATGACTTCAAGGGCTTTATTCAAGGGACACTCAGGTGATGAGGGGTAATCTTCACTGGGCATCATGCATGGTGTTGTCATTCCTTCAGTGTGCTGAAGAAGTGCTTATTCTTACAAGTGGTATGACCATGAGCACGTTACATTTTTATTCTTATTAGTGGGATTGTCTTGCTTGTTGTATTTTAGTCCGTGCTCTAGCAGCTGTCTTCAATAGTTACTCTCTGAGTAGGAAAGGCCATTTAGTGTATCCAGCAGCAAAAACAAAAGATTAAAAAGATGAAGTAAAGTGAAAGTCAAGGAAGAGAAAAACTATAAGAGTGCAGCAGTCAACACATGTTTCCCCACAGTTCAGAAGTACTTTATATCCCCATTTTTTTAAACCTCCATTTTGGTAGACCAAGATAGTGTAGACAGATTAAAAGTGCATTTCAGGTATGGTTTTCCAGCTCCAAATGTGTTGCACAAAACCAGGTCCCAGTGGTTAGAGTCCAATCTGGAAAAAGTTAATAATTAATAATTCAGGAAATAAGTGCTCATCCTTTTGATAAAATCATGCAAGTGACCTGCAGAGAAACTCTATAGATTTCAGCATATCTCTGGATACTAGCTCAAGCAAAAACCTTTATCTTTAGTGTTTACATTCATTAATACCAAATGTTAATACAATATTGTTATTTTACATTTATGTGTGTGTGCATGTGTATATATATATTATATATTAAAAGGGTCAATTTTTTTCTTTAATTTGTGCTTACAAGCCCACCTGCCTTGGTTACCCTCAAGCAACAAAACAGAATTTGCCCATTTTTTTCAGCTCAAACTTTATAAATGTATTTATATGTAGAAATTTAGTTATATTAAGCAGCTTCAAGTAGTAAGTAGTTTGAATAAAAATATTATGATGAAAGACCATACTAGATGTTTAAAATTAAGACCATAACTATGGCTTTTTGAAAAGATAGTGGCAATTCAAAATGTAATTTGGCAGATAGACATATTGCAGAGGAAGATGAGATTGCTTGATGGTTACTGATTTTGGCTACCCTGTTGCCAAGGGCAGATTGTCAAGAGGAAATGCTAAAGGTTAGAGTTGAGCTGCCTCCCAAAGGCCGTGAGGTTTGAATTTTGTTAGCAGTTCATAAGAGAAGTATAGATTTTTTAGCAAGGCACCAAAATGTGGATCTGCTTAACTTTGAACTCTGAAGTCATGTGAGTCATTGTCCTGTGCTAGGCCAAATGCCTTGGTCACAGAAACTGAGGCCTGTTGCAGTTTCTTTTGTCAAGATTGAAAATAACTGCTCAGCACTCAATTTTGCCGTTTAGCCTTCCCTTAGCCCTTCCCTGCGTACTAAGACAGGCAGTGGAAATGTGTGTTCTCCAGGCCAGGGGATGCCAAACACCTTAGTTACGCTTTGCCCACTGCCGAAAGCTATAGCTTGTCAATCTTTTCCTGCCATTGGTAGATTTATTTTTTAATTGCCTATAAAGCCTGAGTATTTAAAATCTCACATAAGAGGCTTAGGTCCATATGTATCACATAGGTATACCTGAGAGCAAAGATATGGTTTGCATTAACATTTGGGCTCAAAAATATAGTCCTTTTGGGGTTACAGGCTGAAGACTGTAAATTAGGTGAACTGAGAATCAGAATTTTAGTAGTATCCTTTTTTCTTCAGTGACTTGCAGTATATTGCAACTTGATCAGAACATTTCTATTTTCCTGTTCATTCTCAGAAAATACATTTTCTGCTCTGAAAGTAATTTTTTTCCTCACTGAATATAAACAACAGAGCCATGTAGAACTACTCTCCTTGAAATGTAGGGTGCTTTATAAATAGAGGTGTCCATGTCCCAGAAATTGCACTTGCCTGTGTGCTATAAACAAAAGCTACCCCATAGATTTTTTTAAGGCAGGTCACATTATGTCAGGTCAAATCAAACCAAGTCACATCAGAAAGGCCAGTAGAACTGGTAAAATTTAATCAGTGTGTGCTCTTTCTTATAGTAAATACAGAAAATAGCTGGTCATTTTTCCCCTTCCTTTTGCTCCATCCTTTGAGTTACCAGTGGGTCATTTTACTCAGAGCTAAATAAAAATACATGTGAGCTACAGTTTTCCAAATAAAATGTAGGTAGGTACTACAAAAACTGCCATGAAAAGGTAGCTCTCACTGTAATTAGCCAACTATTCCCCAAGAATGTATAGGTAGCTAGTAATATAAGACGGTGAATGATTGAAAAAAATATTGGAGCATGGGTTACTTTTCATTCTTTGCCTAGCGCTATTAAATTGAAAACAAATTTGTAATTATAGAGAAAATGGATACATTTCTGTTCCAAAATCAACTGCCAAATTCTTCCTCTTGCTTATCTATTCAGGTTTCTAGGGAAACAGTATACTGCCTGCAAGGAGATTTAGGAGCAGTTCTACTACAGATCAGGATAATGAGCATCTAATAGATTTTCACACTGTCCTTTTAAATAAATCCTCATTTTTTGTCTCAGAAAATTTTATAATTTTTTCAATATGAAATTATTATCTTACTGTGTGCTGCCAAAAATACCTACCACTTGTCTATATTAATATAGTGCACAAAACAAGTATAGTTATTTGCAGTGGCATGCAATGCTGTGATATTTTGTCATAGTATGTCAGAGAAGTTTTTAAACTGATCTATTAGTTATAGCAAAAATATGAGTGACCACACAGGCCAGACATCTCTAGTATTTTTCCTCCTGCACTGAGTATACCTGCTGTAAACTGGTTAAGATGATTGGGATACTGGACTAGACATTTCACAAGTCAAATCTGAAAAGAGTAACCATTCTGAACCTCATTTGGCTTTGCAGGTGTCTGTTGCTCAAACTTGTAAAGTAAGTGGTGATGACAGTAAATTAGCTCAATTGCTTGTGTTTGTTGTTTAGAAATGACTGGGATCCTCCTGACAGAAAGGTAGATACTCGCAAGTTCCGTTCTGAACCAAGAAGTATTTTTGAATATGAGCCGGGAAAGTCATCAATCCTTGAACATGAAAGACCGGTAAGACACATAAATTAAATGGGTAGTACAGTAAGAGAGGTGCTGAGAGGTTATCTTTTTATTATTTACTACTAATAATAACTACTTAGAGAAACATTGAAGGTCCTTTTTCAAATACAGTTTTGCAGAAATTTATCTTTGCTGTTATCTGATGGTTGCGTTGAAAATGTGGGTTTGGCTTAGTTGCTAAACTTCTATCTCCTGGTGTTTCCAAGAAATCAAACTACCAGTCTGCAAACCTCATGGATGATGAGCAGAACTGTGAATTAATGGAAACTGCATTTTCTAATTGGTATGCATCTCCAGCACTTATTTTCAGTAGTAGTATCTGCACATATTACTGATTAATTAATGCATAAAAATAAAGTATTCACATTTTCAAGATATGCCTAATTGTACACCTAAGGAGATTTTGGTCGAATACTGGTCAAGGTTGCCCAGAGAGGACTCACCTGAACGCAGCCTTGAGCAACCTGATCTGATTACCCCTACTTTTGACAGCATGTTGGGCTACATGACCTCTGGAGGTCCTTTCGAACCTCAATTACTCTGTGATTACTGAGTGTACATTGACATATAATTAGAAGCCTTTATTCCTGCTTTCTGACTAATGATTGCAGTTGCAGAATTTTTCACAGGCATGTCTGATAAAGCTATGCTTTATGCTTGCAAAATGACAACGGAGGTTTTCATTTGCTGAAAGATATATTCACCCAGCCCTTCCAATTTACCTTTATTCTATCTTACCACTTTCTTATTTTAGGAAAACTGTTATGTATCAATGGCAATATTTTCTTTTCTTGGTCTTCTACTCTGAGGTTGAAGTGGTTGAGAGAGTCCAGTTTTAAAGAAGGGGTTATTGTAATTGGTACTGGATTATTATTTGCTTAGGTATTACGTGCTTGTTCACAGAATTTATTTTTCCAGTTTAAAATAAATTGAGGAAATAACTGATTTTCAGAATATGTAGTATGTCAACAGTGAAAAACACCTGAACCGAGCACCTTTTCCTTTGTTTTTGTGGTCTTTGCAGTAATCTGATTTTTGTTTGCTAGAAAATACCAAGCTCTTTTTCTGTGAAATTAAGTTCTTGAAGAACTGATGCATTTTTCAAAGAGGAAATTGGCATTTTTACAGGAACTGCTAATGAATCAATATAATTAAATGGGTTTTAATATCTGTTGTGCAAATGAACTTAGCAAATAATTTTACTTAAAAGGCATTTTAACAGGCAGTTTCATCATATGGAATTTCCACTGTTGATAAAGATGCTCTTTATGTACTTAGATACTTTCTTTGGACCACGTTACAAAAACAAAATACTTGGTTTCACTAAAGCACTTGCTTTCCTTGTGTTCATTGAATGGGATATAGAAAGCAAAACTAACAACTTCTAGGATGATCAGCAGAGCAGGTCAGAAGTTTTTTCTGTGTGTGTAGGAAAAGGTGATATCTGAAAACAATGTATTGGTTCCAAATTCAGATGAAAACTCCAAATTCTCAACCGTGTCAATATTGCTTAAGTCTTCTATCTTGATAATCTCAAAAGATTTGATTTCTAATGTATAAAATTTTGTTCTTATGACACTGAAGGTAATAATAAAATCATGGAATGTAAAATAAATGCAGTTCATTAGTCTTGCACAAGATGGACATTTATAGTGTCTGAACTGAAAATTCATACTATATTAGTTTTGTCAAAAACAAAAAGTCAAAGGGAGGTTTTCTGACACTACAAATCTTAAATTTTTTTTTCTGAAATCAGATAATTTCCATATCCACAAGATTGTAGTTTTAATGGCAAAATAATCTATTGAAATATAAAATATTTACAGCTACCTTATATCATAATAAACAAGACGAGTGAGGTTTGAAAGATCAGCATTCCCTTTCTTGATGGAGGTACTGGATTGGAATCAGTTGTGATTAATGTGGAGATTAGAAACATGGGAAGAATATAAGAAATTGAGATGCAGTGGGAAATGTAGTGGGAAATAATAACCCTCATTGATCAAAAGAATGTGAGAATAATAAATCTAAAAAATTTACCTAGTAATAAACATTAAATGGATAGATTGATTAGGGATAACTTATTAGATTTGTTATGGATAAAAAAGGATGAGTGTAATTTCAAACTGCTGTACCATGTAGCAACCTTCTGCCATGAAACAGGAGATTACATGTTTTCTTCCATAATTTGAACTTTTATACTTGTGTATGTAAGAGTATAGAACATAAACAGAAAGTAGAGGCTTGGGATTAGTCTTTTGAGATTATAGCTAAAGGTAAGTGATATTAAGACATTTATAAATAGTCTTACAAGACATGATGATGATGAAGCTCCTTTTTTTCCTATTTGAATAAGCTCAGAAAACATTACTATTTCTTCTAATATTATAACACTGGTAAGGTGGTACATAACTTGTTTTGATGTATATTTCCATCTCCAGTGTCTGCAATTCAATTAAATGTTCTTTTTCTCCAATGTCATCCAAACCATGGATTTGTTTCCTAAAATAGATGTTTAACTTCCATAAATAGTATATGGTGGTGTAATAATCTAATTTTACTCACATGAACATGAAGTTAAATTTTGTTATTTATTAGTTTCTACCTTGTATCTGAGAAGAATTCCTTCATACAGGTACATTTCTCTGTTTCTGCAGTAGAGCAGTGTTGCTGTAAAGAAAGACTTCATAAAATTGATACAAGCAATAGTTGCTTCGGTTTTCATCAGGTGTTTTAGTCTAGGCATAAAAGTACACATGCGCTAGTCAGATAAAACTGAAAGGTTAAATTTTAGTTCTAGATTTTTTAATGTTTGTTCAGTATACAAATTTTCCGCTGAGGAATTCATGATCAGAATAAATTAAAAAAAAAAATTAATGTTTTGTCAAAGACCAAAAAATAGACTCGGCTTGCTCCATGATGTACTTCTGTTGGGTTTTAGTTTGGTTTGGTTTGGTTTTTCTGGTAGTGAAAAATTCAACGTTTTCTTCATAATATGAGAGTTTGATTGCTTTTAACATCTCAGGCTAGTTATCACAATATTCTGCTTGGTATGTTTTAATATGTCATGACAAAACCAAATTTGCAATGGGCATCTCAGTCCATTGTTCTAAATAGGCTTCAGTATGGTGTCTGAACTTGCAAATGCAAAATATTGATTTGACCGTGCGCATAAGAACGTGCATATAACTCACAAGTTTAAATGCAAACTTCTTTTGGTTGTTACCTGTGAATGTCTATTTGTGCGTATCGAATCAAGCACAGGCAAAGCTACATGTAACACTACAGATGTAATTTTTTTCAAGGACCATGTTCTTCTATACTTGAATATGCTGATGCAGTGTTGTGTTGACCATCTGATGCAAAAGGAGTGAAGTTACTTAGTAGTCTTTAGTAGTGTATTTTCAACAAGTAATCAAAATATTACTAATTGACTAGATGAAGGATAGAGTGTAGGAACATGACTGGGTTTGACTGACAAGTCATAAAAACGGATTTTCCTTTATGGCTTTCGCCTCCTATTCCAGTAGTTTGGGAGATACTTTGTGAGACTAAGTGAAGTGCCGTTTTTAAGGCAAAGGGAGTTGTTCAAGTCTCTTAGAACAGGATATAATAGAAAAAGGTCTGTCAGCAAAACTGAATCCAAAAGCCAAGCAAAATCAATTGCCTGTGTATTGATCTGAGTTAGAACAGGGAATGCCGAGTCCTTTCCAGAACTGCCAGGCAGCAGGGAATTTGCAGACTTTAGTGCCCGGTTTCTTTTTGTTTGCTGCCCTCTGCGGTTTAAGCTGTGAATTAAAGTAGGACCTGTGTGCATGGAGTTAGTTTTGCACACTTCCTTACAGTCTCATTTTATTTTCAGAGTATCACACGAGAAGAACTGGAAAACTTAGAAACTAGATAAAATACTCTATTTCTAGCTTTATACGAGGCTTTTTAAGCTTGCAGCTTATTGTGAGAGTATTTGAATATGAAAAGGGAGCCAACTCCCATACTCATTTTTATCTCCTTGGCTAGCTGGGTGGAAACCCAACAGATCTGACAGTCCGTTCTGCCTCCCTGTAAGGAAGGACACCAGGTTCATTGATATGTGGGTGTGGGGCTGCTGCTCTTCTAGTCACCTTGAGGCTCACAAGGCTGATGCTTGTATCCAAGAAAGTAATGTCAGTAGGCCTGGATATGTAGTGCCAAAAGCTCCACAATTTCAACTTTGTATATATTTCAAGGGATTTTTTCATTTATTTTATGTAGATGCACTCATTTGTTGATATTAACATTTCTGTGGAAATTAATTTATTGGTAGAATAGAAAGATAAAGACATGCCATATTCCAACATGACTGTGACTTAGATTGGAGAGTGGGTGAAAAACAAGTGTTTAGTACTGTTTTCTCAGATTATTCAGATCTAAATTGTGGACTTCTTGTTTTTTTTAAGGTAAGCAAAAAACCTTTGAATACGCCAAGCATTCTCTGAAATTCGGGAATCAAGTTGATATATAACAAAGTTATCTGTCATGTTATGTGAATCTGTCATGTTTTGCTCTCATGCCTTCATATCTCTGTAGAAGAGAATCATGGTTTTTTTCTTAAAGTAATCATAGTCTCTATTAAATTCACAGATTTTTAGTGGTCAGTGCATGAAACTAATTTGAGTGGTGTTTCTCCACTAAAGACTTGGATGTCTGTAGAGGAGTTCAAACAGTTGTCATTAATACTGCTGAGTTACAGCTGTGGATGGTGGAAATGTAAGGGCAAAACTCCAGAGCAGCTTCACTTCCTAACCCTGCTGTGGAGCACAGCAAGTTTTTCATCAGCTTCATTCACTTCTCACTCCATTCACAGGAATACTACTTCCATTTCTTGAAAGGATATTGTTAAGATAAGTGTGTAGAACAACACTTGGGGTCCAGATATTGCATAAACAGCTCATAGATATGTGAACACCAAGGTAGTTCTAAAGGGTTGCTGACCTTTCAATAGAGCAGAGTGGGCAGTCTGTCCCAGTAACATCAAAGTCAGCAAGTAAAGTGCTGTAAGACATTTAACTATCTGAAATGGTCAAGAGCACACTGTTACCTGTTGCAGAAAACAGAAGTAGCTGTATGTGATTGTTTTGGTGTATTGGTGACAGCTTGACTTCAGAGGAAAAAGTGTTACAGATTTGATCACCAGTGTCATTCTGTATGCAGCACCCTGTCTTCTTTGACGACTAAGTTCTGATAATTACAGTTATGAAGAATCCAATTTTAAATTCAGAAATGTCTTTAACAAGAGGATTTCTCTGTTTCAGAGATCTTTAAGCCAACAGTTCACTGTAATTCTGTGCTGCATGAAAGCCTACATCAGTTCCTGCAAAGAAACTGGAGCTATTTAGAAAGTAATTAATGCAGCCAAGTTTACAGTTGATTAGATATCCATTGAGAGCTGTACTGTTTTGCACTGTCATGTTTTCATGCTACTTGAATAAATCTGTCAATTATTCTTCTGTTCACTGAAGACTTTCCTTAATGCTATCAATTGCTACTTTATCCTTTTGCTGCGAGAATTTTCAGATGAAAACAATGTATTTCACTGTGGAAAAAAATGCTTCATTATGTCAACAAGGCTATACGAGATAAAGCATTACACAGTACTGCTGCAACAAATACTATGGAATGCATAATTTTTTTGTTCCCTAAGTTTTGACTAGAGAATATAAAATGCACAAGTTCCTTTTCATATGCTGAAGTGGCTTTTTAACATAGTGATGCTTGCATGATGCATATTCCTTATCTCCGCTCAGCACTTGCTTCAAGACAGCAAGATCCAGAATTAACATGCTTTGTGAGAAGACGAGGAATGGCCAAAAGCAATACACAGATAAAGTTACATCTTTATTTCTGATCAGATGGGCAATTTCTTGCCTATGCTGGAGATGAAAATCATTTAAACCATCTTCTTAACAAGGAATCTTTAATAGAATTAAATCTACCTAACTAATGCAATGATGTTTAAAGAAAAGGTCAAAGAGCCCTCTTAGCTTTAAAAGTATAATTTTAAAATGTTTAACATGTTCCAGCCCTTGGAAGAACATCAACAAAAATAAAAGTTTTAAAGCTACCAATCAATGACAGCTCTTGAACAAGAATATTCTCTATCTTAAATACCATCTTCATTCTTTGATTTTATTCCATTTCTTTCCCCATATTTGTTTTGTGTTTGTCTGTTTGTTGTTAAAGTGACATGGCATTTCTAGCACTTTGCTCAGTGTGTACCTTTTCCTTCCCTTTTCCTTCACAACTGCTCCAGACTGATCGCATAAACCCAGATGACATAGATTTAGAAAACGAACCCTGGTATAAATTCTTTTCAGAACTGGAGTTTGGACGTCCGGTAAGTGAGGACAGAATATTAATGTTTACACATTAGGAAAAAATATTTTTATAACGAGGAATTTAAATTACCAAATTCAGCAAGTATATGCCAGTAAAATTAATATGAGATTTTTTTTTGAGAAAGGGCAATAAATTCATCCCATTTATTTTTTGAAATAATATTTTTTTCAAATAGACTCTTAATTTGCCAGAGTAGTGGCATTAATAGCTTTAATATGGAGTATGTATTAGACATACAGTAGTGTGTACATATGTAATAACAAGATAAATTGTATGGTAAACAGGGGTACTTTCTAGTCTAGACTTTTCTAGTCTCCCTGAATCTTTTGCCTTTGGCTGGATTATTTGCGAACAATCTTTCAGAACAGAAAAACATGTCAGTTTGCTTTAGGGGTGCTAAGTTACAAATAGTGTATTTTACTTGAAGGAATGTATCTAAATTTAAATGTAGGAAACCATATAAAAATTTCTTATGGCAGTAAATGCTGATTTTTTTTCCCTGTTTTCCTCTCTTATATGCATACGTGCAGAATACATATTTTGTACTTGAACACAGAGATACTGATTTGCTCTGTTTTCAGGGCGGACACCTGCTGGTACTGGCAGACTTCAGTTCTGCTCCAATTTTCACAAATAGCTAGTATCGATAAAAGGACTTGGGCAAACAGACGCTGCCTTAGTCCTGCTGCAAACATTTGTGTTTAAAATTATAAACCTGAAGAGTTCCATCTGGTTGAAACACCTAAAAATCAGAAATGTCTCCGTTTTTCACCTTTGATTTCCT
The DNA here is from genome assembly GCA_013396775.1 of Cephalopterus ornatus. NCBI lineage: Eukaryota > Metazoa > Chordata > Aves > Passeriformes > Cotingidae > Cephalopterus > Cephalopterus ornatus. Next base: position 96,507 of record VZRE01006808.1, read on the forward strand.
AGGCATTTGCAAATACCACAGGCTTAATTGTCCTAAGCACCAAAGGCTGTTTGTATATTTTTTACAAGGGTAAAACAGTAGCACTGCCTTGAAGCAAGACTGAGAACTAGGTTTCACTTCCTCCCTGCACAGTGCCTCAAAGAACTAGGTTGGAGATGCACCTGTGCTTCCTTTTGCATGCACCCTCTCTGGCTCCACAAAGCTCAGATTCTTTCCTATACACTCTAACATCTTTAAGAAAAGGATAGCAAATGTCTTCATCCTGGAAAAATGTCTAAGAGGATGGTTAGAGTATCCAGACAGGTGAAAAACAGGAGTTCAAAGCCCCTTAGAAGAAGGAGGGAAGTAAACCCAATCATTTGCTCAGTCTTTTTAAGTATTCTGTTAGCTCCCCAGGATTCTCACTGTGATTTTTTTACTTAAAAAACCAAAAGCAGCTGCCCACAGGCAGAAAATTCCAAATAGGCATGAACTTGAGAGTATCAAGATTTAATATATTCCCTTATCAAGATTTAATATATTTTCTTTCCCTGTTAGCTAACAATTCTCTGGAGGCCCCTCAGAATTCTAATTAGTGACCTCCAGGCTACATGAGGAGCCTGAGCACTTGACACAGGGCCATGGAGGGCACCTGGAACCAAGTACCTCAGTCACTTTTTGTAGCTAGCCATAAGCCAAAATCAAACCTCCAGCTACTTCAGTGAGAGCAGAAGAGAAAGCAAACAACATACACTCTTTTAAAATTTTAATTTTTTAATTAAAAACATTTAAAAAATTACCAATTGAATACCATATGAAAATTAAAAAAAAAAAGTTAAATATATCTGGGTTTACTTTGTTGTCTAGTGGTCTATAATGTATCACATTTTCACTGATTACTTTTTATCTCCCTTTATCCAGCCATTCAAGCCCTGTTGTCATTCCTCCCTCTAGGTGGGCAGAAACAGTCCAGATTCATTCTTCTGATGAACAATACGTAGTAAAACCTTTATTGATAATGATAACCTTTAAGATAAAATAGATTGAGATTTCTCCAGCAGAACGTAACTGTGGTGCTTTACACTCTTCTGTCTCATCAGTATTAAAAACTGCTGGTATTTAATCAACCATCCCAGTTGTAGATTTTACCCACCTAGTGTTACTAACATTTATTAAGATAATTTAAAAAATGTAACACATTCATCCTTCTATTCTACCTATTTGTGTCACTCTTTGTATCTGATGCTGTCAACACTTAGTTTCTAACTGTGTCACCTTTTCCATATGTTTCATTCCTTGCTGCCATTGTTTCTACTCCATTTCATCTCTACACTTCTGCTTTTATGATGCAGCCACCTAAAAAGATTTTGGACTATTTTCAAGAGAGTTCTTCTGGTGTTTCCAATGAGGTAAATGAATGATTCTTTTTCAGATGATTCTCTTGGGAAGAAGGGTTGGAATGCTCACCATTTATGTCTTAAGTTTGTTAAAATTTAGTGGTTTCCGTCTGATTACTATGAGACATTTTTAATTCACAATCATTGTATCTTTGTCTTCATATCTTTCCAGATCACTAGTGCATTTGGATGTTGATCTTATTATCCTAGGAACTGTGAGTCCTTATCCCCAAAACTTCTCAGAGATTAACACTCAGAATTACACAACAGTCCATACGTCTCTAACTCTTTGACAAATTCCCACTTTTCAGAGTTGGGCAGGTGCATTGCACAATTAATCCATCACTACAGTAGTATTTTTTAATTAAACTATCTGACTTCAAATTCTATATGTCCCGTGAAAGCCTTTGTGGCTAAGCCGTCAGTTCTCCAATTAAGTATTTATGGCTACAGAGCTAATCAGATAAAAACTGCAATTAATAATCCTGTTGTAATTTAGAACTGTTGCTACTCCAAATGAAATTCATCAAGATCAGGTAGTGGGCTGTCATTGCCCTACTCTGAGTGGGAGAGATTCAGGCTTTCATTCCTTCTCCACTCCCTCCCCATTTTTACAACATTAGGGCAAAAGTCAGTGACTCTTGTAATGGCAACTTTGCTTCATATGGTGGCTTTACTTCATTTGTATTCGTGATTCACTCTCATCTTCCTTAGTCTCTCCCAAACTTAACCTCAAATTGTGGTCCTAAATTGTTGTTTGCAAATTACTCTGGTTTGGTTTTAAGTTCTATGTATATTTAGAAAAACCTCATAGTTGGGAAATTTGGGTCCAGTTCTCTGAAACAATAAGCTTCTAGGCCTTTGCTAATTCTTTTTAGTTTTCTGTATATCAAGGAAGACAACTTAAAAGCCCTAACACGACTATTTGAAATATTCCCATGTTTGGTAGGTCTGCGTAAAATGGCTATTAAGTAATACTGGTTTTCTCTTTGATTAACTTACAAAAACTTCTGTCTTTAATTTTGAAACTTCAGTAATATTTGAATATGCTAAATCATGTTCAAAAGCTGCAGCAACTTAGTATTTCTCCGGGTGGGGGCAGGGAGGGAGGCCAATATTCAACATAACTTGATAAACTATTAGAGCCATTAGGCAAACAAGCCTGCTTCTTATTTACCACTTTTGTCTACTTTGCCTAACTTTATTTTTGGTCATCATTAAAGCCTTGATGCATGAAAATGGCTAAAATATAGGCTTAATTTTAAATATATATCTCATTTTTTTAGTAAAACCAAATCAAGCTATTCAAAAAAGTCTGTATTTGGTAGTTTGGAGTTGTCATCTCCAATATTATTTTTGTCAGGTGGCTTTTATTCATGTATGGCAGTTTTGAATATTCTGGAAGATGACTCATTAGCTTTGGAGATGGGGGAGTAGGGGAGATGTGTTCAGTTGAACCACCTGAAAGTGGGTCAATAAATACCTAAGAGCTGATAGGACAGCTACAAACAGTAAAACAAGCAGTAAAAAACAATCATATCCACTGTTTACTTTCACCTTTCCCTACATGCCGTATCCATGAAGCTGTACCTTGGGGTAGAACATATAAACTCCACACACTCTATAAAAAAATAGCCTATGCCCCTGGTAAAAATTAATATTGTAGAATGTGCAACATACAGTGTCTTTCATATAGAAAAAAACTTCAAATGGGGCATTGAATAAGGGTAAAAGGGCAAGTTACATTCAAGGTGATAGGAGAGTCTTAAAGGATGAAAAGCAAAAGCCATACAGCAACCCAGCAGTCAATTTGGGCATGACACACACTTCTAGACATCTTAGGCTGAGCATCAACACACTGGAGAGTGCTGTGGATAAAGTTCCCTCTGGTGTGGTTTCCATTGTGTGATTTACCCACTGCCTTCCATAGGAGGCAGTGGGGATCTGTTCCATCCCTGGAAGTTACATCATGGTCTGTGTAGCCCTGGAGCCGCTACAAATGGTGGAAAGTAATCCCTGCCTCATGGCCATTTGGCCGCTGTCATGTCACAGATGGTTGCCAGTGGAAGTGATTGGCACCTGCACAAAAAAACCCACAATGACAATCTATCTGCAGTGTTTATACCACTTCATCCAACAGTTCTGAGATCACCTGTGATCCCGAGTTTCCTTCCTCTGCTGGTTCCAGACCACGGCAGTGACTGATCAAGATGAAGATAGTTGTGCCCAGTTTTGAAATAAGACTCTGACGTTCTGCAGAACAGGCTCAATGTTTTATGGGTAGCATAGGGAAGCCCACTGACCTGAGGCCTTTGCTTCACTGTGGTTATCCTGGTTGTTGGTGTGACCAACTCTGCATCTGGCTTCTATGGTATTATTGTAGACAGACCTCATAATATTGGCTATATATCTCAAAATCATTGAATTTCGATAGTGGTGAGAGAGTTGTCACAAAGTACTTTTCAGCCTTCAGAGGAAAATACGAACTGTATGAACACTAAAGAATCAGGAATAAATACCTTCCTCAGAATGTATTTGAAAAAAACAAATAGCATGATATTTTGTTTGGACAGAAGAGGTGATCAGTAGTGCATTCATACACCAATACGTATTCCAAATATTGAGAAATAAAATAGGAAGGCTTTGAATTATTAGCATCTTTTAACTGTTTACACCTCACCTGCCATTCTTTCCAAAAGTAAAAGGTTTCTTACCTGGTTTGGATGTGATTTAAATTAGAGTTTAAAAGTACTGAGAAAACTGGAATTACCTTAGCTCAAGTTTTACATAACATTTGTTTCATATGGTGGTGCGTTTGTGTGGTTCTCCCTGACCCACAGTATAATAAATTTTAGTATAATACAGAAATTAAAGCTTCAGTTAGTGTCTTAATGGGATCACTTGGTATGTGATGCAGGTCTTAAATAACAAAGCCAACTGACAACTCTAACTGAACAACCATATTGTTTTTATAGTCTCCCACCTGTAAAAGTAGTTTAAACAGTTACTCTTGAATGTCATTTAAGTATGCAGTCCTGTGAAATCTGTTCCCAAGTATTCTTAGACTATGGTCTTCTAGAGGTATACCCAAGTGTCAGTTAGCAAGGCTGGGTGAAGTTGCAGTTCATGAACTTGCAATTCAAATCACTAAGGGGAAAAACAAAAAAAAAAACTAACAAAAGAAAGCACTTACACAGACCACAAATGCTGTTACCTCTGCAATCCTTCAATACAACGTTTTTTCCATACGGAGAAAAAGTCAAGAAGGCTCTTTATAGAGGGAGAAATATTTCCTGCAACTTAGAAATCTATATGATAGTTCTATTTCTAGTCCATTGGGTTAGCTCTGAAATGACATGCCAGGAACTTGAAAAAAGTTTAACTCTTGAACCTCAGTGCTTTATACCCATGAAGAAATATCCCAGGGATTGTGCAGTTTGTTCTAAATTCATACCTAGCTACCAGAATGTAGTATTCTGACTGAAGGCTTGAAATGGTTGATTTAAAATTTGTAGTCATGTAAGGTTGACTTTATACTAATTATAAAATTATGGAGCAATATTCCATTCCATCTTCCAGCGTTCATGCAATAGCTACTTCCGTAACTCCATAAGCAATGACTAATGTTCTGTGATAAGAACTGTTCTTACCGGTATGGCTACAAACATCATAGGAATTACAAAAGTTTCTGGTTATAATTGATTGTGGGATTTTGGTGAGTAACTTTGTGGGGGGAGGAGAAGTTTTGCAGACCTCACTTGCACATGAAGGAATTATTTTCAGATTTTTATGTTTCTATAGTAAAGGTTTGTTTCAGCTGTTCTGTATCTGTTTTTGAAAAGTACATGGAAAACTATGATTTTGGATCACTATTTAGCAGTGCTTTAAAGGAAAACACATTACCGAAGTAGAATAGGAAATGAAATCTAACAGTGCTTTTTAAAAGCTGCATAACTGCTCTCATGAAATATCGCCATATCTATGCCAGAGTGCCCAGGATGTTAATCATCATGGTCTGTTTTTGTAGGATTTGTCACAGTGTAACAAAGAGTTACTATCAAACATGATAAGCAAAAATTGTCACTCTTTTTTCAAATACAAACATATAACAGGTCCATGTATTTGTTTTCACAGACTTCCTTATATCATCACTATTCAACAGACAGAGGCCTGGACAGGCCCTGTAGGTAAGAAATACTACACATTATTTCAGCAGTCACAGATTATCCAGCCTTAAGGGTCTTGTCTGGGACCAGCAGATATGAAGAGTCAGATTGTAACACTCACCTTGTGAGCTACTGGCAAAATAGTGAGATGCATGGAGAAAGTGTTCGTATTTTGATACTGATGTGTAGATTTTATTTTAGTTTTGCAAGGACTTACTCTTTACATTCAAAATAAACTATACTGTGTTCTGGGTCTTTCCACTAACATTCCCGATCTTCTGTCTCAACAGCAGTAATTTATCATTTAACCTTACCGCCTGCAGGACCCTCAGTGCTGTCTCCCTGAGCATGCTGCCTCAGCTGTTCTCAGTCTCTTTTCCCTATCTTTGCACTAAAATTCTAGTTCTAACAAATAGTCTAAAAAAACTTGATGCATTTATTTCAAAGGAAATGGCATAGTAATTTTGCATAAAACTTTAAAAGTCAGGTGAGGAATAAATTATCTTTTCTCTGTGAAATATGCTGTAAGATGTGAGAGACCAGTGCTTCACTTAATGTGGTTTTGATGTATTTGTTCTGGCATTTTTTAATTTATAAACCAATGATAAAATTATGAGCTTACTTTTTAAAATCCTGAATTCTGATCTCAGAATTAGACTGCTACTTATACTCCTTTTTTCTGTAGTTCTGCAAGTACTGCGAGTGACTACAGAAAGCGAAGGAAGTCAGAACCTGCTGTAAGTCATCAGAGGGCACACAGTGACCAGAATGCAAACAGACCTAACCTGGGCCGTACAGACGTACAAGGCCCATGTACCACCCTTAGAAAGCCTTTAACTAGCTCATCTCCTTCTTCTCCATCAAGAGCAAAAGGTAAGAGGAGGCTGTGTTTGTTAGCAGAAAACTACCTGTGTCGTACAATACACTGGTAGCAGACGCAACTGCCCACTGTTGTTCAGTGCATTTCCCCAGGAGATGTGATATAAAGCAACAGCTCTGGGCCTTTCATGAAAGGCTAACTTGTTTATTCTTCTGTGTGTAATTTTAAGATGAAAAGCTGGATTTGTAACAAGTAACAGTTTCGACTGCTTATTCTAACAAAAGAAAATTGAGAAAATGAAGACTATGAATTCTACCACAGTATATAAACCCATAAATTTTTATTAACTCCACTACTGTCTTATTAGGTTATTGTGATTTTAAAACTAGTTTTAGTATATTGAGAAAGTAAATCAAGACAAATGACCTTTAAGACTAAAGATGTGTTTCTGGGAGAGTAGGCCTTTTAAATCTATAGCTGATGTCTTAGACATTGTCAGTTATCAGGACCTAAGTTAATCAAGCAAACATTTGTAGTCTGATTTTTTATTTTGTAAATCCTTGGAAGTACTTAGTACCACCGATACAACTTTATTAGCTTCTTTTTTTGCAAGTAACTCACCATTCTATTACTGGTTTCCACATCTCTCCAGAAAAGACATCACAGAATGAGTTGTTCATTTGGGTTTGGATGTTTGGGTAGATTTTTTTAGACAGACAAAACATATGATGGAAGTACTATATAGAATAACACTGAATACAATATGTCTCCTTCTGCTGAAATTATTATTCTTCTTCACTTAATTGCTCTATTTTTTAGCTATACTAATCAGTAAACCTCTGTAAAAGTAAAAAAAAAAAAGAGCATAATATCCAGTTTGCAACAGAATGAGACAAAGTAAAGCAGTGAGGAATAGTAAGAATGAAGTGGTGGAAAGCAAGTGTATTTTAAACCTGGTGTTATGGCAGTAATTTTAAAAGTGGATAAACTCATCCATTTTGTGTACCAGGCCAGGGAGTAAAAAGTTTATAAACTCCATTTACCTGCATGTACCTTTGACTCCACCATCTGTTGCACTTACCAAAACTTAAAAACACTTCCTGTATTTGAAAATCCCTCGATTCAGAATATCTACCATAGCTAATTAACTTTCAGAAGGTGTCCTAACTGTGCCACTCCATTTTCTCCCAGCATTATGACACCTGTAGAATGTTATTTTTTTCTTGCAATTAACCATTTTTTTAAAGAAGGAGCACATTATAAACTGTTTGAACAGCACGAATTTTGAAGTCAAGTGTTTTGGTTTCTGATCCAGATTCAATTTTCTCTAGAAGGCAGATTGAGCTGTTTGAAGCATCCTTCCTGAACTGAATGTTGCCATTTGAGACTGTGTTTGAAAGTTCAGTGCAATTATGAAAAACCACAGTTCCAAATTTGTCTCATCATGATTTCTGCATCTAGCATGCGCATAAAAATACATCTTAAAACTTGCTTGAAAACTCAGGCTTTGTTATGGAAGTCAGTCTAATTTCCTACATGCTGGTTAGGCTAAGTGAACTGATACATCTTCCTTTACACCTGTTCCTGAGCTGCCTTGTTCTGCCCTCCATAAGCTGTAGAAAACACCACTCCCTTCGGTGCTATCACATAGGGAAAGAGCGGGCTATGAAAAACTGAGAACAATTTCCTATTTGATCTTATATAAAAATTTATCTCTATCTTAACTATGTTAGAGTATAGATGCTGTGAATTCTCTGAGCATTATAAAGCTTAAAAATTCTGAGCAGCTTCTTTCAGAGTGTTGGAAAAGTCAATATTTGGCTGAGGTCTATATTTATTGTTTGGCTTCATCTTTAAATCCTTTGCAGCTTTTATTTTCTGTTGACCTGCATAAAAATCAGTATTAATGCTTGTTTTCTTATGTTGCTTTGGGGCAGGGGTGAGTTGCAGAGGGCATAACATTACCATAATTCATAAGGAATTCTTTTTATTGTTCAAATTGTCATGAGTGCATTTTTACAGCCATAAAGTAACTTAATTATTAGCTCTGCTGTCCCAGGCTGTAGGAGACTATGTACTGACCTAAGTTGATAGATGCACTAATTGCTATTTCTTTTCTAGTCTTTCTAATGCTTACTGATGCTAATTCCAACTTTCTGAATCTTTTAATTTCTGGCAATGTCTCTTTTTTACCATGCTGCTCTATGGATTATAAAGGTGGGGATATTAGCAAAGTATATCCATCCCTTTTAAGTTATTCAGTGCACAACCACAACACCTCAAATGAATTAGATTACTGTAGCACTTACAGGCAACATTTAGCTGTTCCAAATGATTCAAGAAGGGCAATCAGCTACAAGAATGGCTGGCAAATGACTCGCCAAAATGCAGAAGTCTGGAGCAGCACAGAAGAAAATGCTTCTCCAAAAAGAAAATCTCGTAGCTGTGATGATCTGTTAACAGATGATCGAGATAGCTTTCCTGATGCACAGGCCAAGGCTGAAAGCATGGGCTCTCTGTTATGTGAGGAGGACTCCAAAGAAGTTTGCTCAATGAACTGGAACTCCCCATATGTTGAGGGCCGTGGTAGTGGTAGGTCAAGAGTTCGTCACAGATCTGCACATGATGCTCCGGGTTTCCTGAAAATGTACAAAAAGATGCACCGCATCAATCGCAAGGACTTGATGAATTCTGAGGTGATTTGTTCTGTGAAGTCCAGAATTCTGCAGTATGAAAAAGAACAGCACAAAGGTATTCTTCAAGGCTGGAGGGAGTCTTCTACTGAAGAGGTGCCCAGAGACATGGTGCCAACCAGAATATCTGAATTTGAAAAATTAATTCAGAAGTCAAAATCAATGCCGAACCTCGGTGATGAAATGTTGTCAACTGCTACGTTAGAGCCTCCTAAAAATGGCTTGTGTCCAAAGAGGCGATTTTCTATCGAGTCCTTGCTGGAAGAAGAAACTCCAGTCAGACATCCCTCTCAGGTACAACAGAGCTACAAATCTAAAACCCTGGTGCCAATTCATATTGAAGTGACCAGTGATGAGCCACAACGATCACATATAGATTTTTCAGACAGTGATCAAGACGGAGTGGTTTCTGATCTCAGTGACTTTATCCAGATAGAGGGTTCATCCTTTTGTAGTGAAAGTGACTTTGATCACTTTTCCTTCACATCATCTGAAAGCTTTTATGGATCAGGCCATCACCACCACCACCATCACCACCACCACAGGCATCTCATCAGCTCCTGCAAAGGGCGATGCCCAGCATCCTACACCCGCTTCACCACCATGCTAAAACATGAAAGGGCTAAGCAGGAAACCACTGAAGATCCAAGGAGACAGGAAGCAGAATCTGGCCTCTCTAAGATAGCATTCCTGGTCAGTCCAGTGCCTTTCCGGAGGAAAAAAAGTGCAGCTCCTAAAAAACAAACCGAAAAGAAAAAATGCAAGTCATCTGTATTTGAAGCACTAGATTCTGCACTTAAAGACATCTGTGACCAAATTAAAGCTGAAAAAAGACGGGGAAGCTTGCCCGACAACAGTATATTACACAGACTTATTACTGAGCTGCTTCCAGACATTCCAGAAAGGAATTCATCTCTTAAAGCTCTGAAAAAGAGTCCCATGCACCAGCCTTTTCATCCACTGCCTCAAGATGGTGCTATCCATTGTCCACTGTACCAGAATGATTGTGGAAGATTACCTCTTAGTGCCTCTTTTCCAGACATGGATGCAACTAACAACAACGATAGTGCACTGTGTTACCAAGGTGGATTAACTTTCTTCCTCTATCCTTGTGATTGACTTATCCAGCCTTACTCCCTGTGTTTCCCACCCTTTCTCATTCCATTTTTGTGTTGTCTATAAGCAGCTTTCATCCCACAAAATTCTTAATGAAGGATGTCATTTGCACACAGGAGTTGAGGATAGACAAATTTGCTATCTATTCACAAATTACAGCAATCAGGACAACTGAAGTAACAGTGCCTTTCAATTAATTGATTATTAGTTCTATAAATTACAGTGATGTTATTAAGTAATGTCGGGGGGGTTCCCCAAGAAAAATATCTTACAGAAAGGGAATTCATGCATCATAAGATGCTGGTCAAACTGAAAACAATATGCAGATAATCCTTCCTGTATTAATTTAAAAAAAATCTGCACCTAAAATGTGTTGTTATTTTGTTAAATGTAAGCAATAAAAATGCTGTTAATTCTGCCAGTATCACAGAAAGTTGGTTCTGTTTTCTTATGAATCCAATGCTTTATATTACTTTTTGTGAATAGATGTTAAGATCATTTTAGAAAGTTTCCATTTCCACTGTTCAAACAATAAATTTCCAATTTCTGTGGCAGCAAAACTAGTTCTTTTCAATAGAATTTTAATATATCTGTGAAGTTTTGAGAAATTTCCTATCCTCTTAAAAGGGAAGTTCTCAATAATCAAAACTTGAATGAAATTGTCAGGGTGAGTATGACCAGTCTGTTAAGTTACTGTTTTGAGTTGTTTGTTGCTCTGCTGTATCTTTTTTTTCTCAAAAACATTTGCTTGAGCCTAAAATGTTTTTAAAGTTCAACCTTTTAATATTAAAAGAAACAAATTAGATCCATAACAGGAGTGTACAAAACTGTATTCTAGATGATTTATATTAATATCTTTGGCAAGTCTGTAGTTTATTTCTCTTTTTCAATGGTACCATTTCTTAGTTGAAGAATTCTGCTTCTACATGGTCCTTTGACAGAGTATCTTGGAGAATTTAATGACATTACAAAGCTGTTCTTGAAATCACAAATGGATGTAAGAGAAAATGTCTTTAATATATAAATTAAGCAATATTTGATCAGACCCATCTTATCTTTATTCTCACATCTTTTCATGTAACTTTTGCAAGTAGCACAATATGTATTTCAAGAGAAATCAGAACTCAAGCAGTTACCATGTCTTCTTAACTAGTTTTAACAGACATATATAGAACAGAAAGTTAGGTAAAAAAGGGCTATAAAATGCAGTTTAGGATTGAATTAGTCATACATGAGGCCTGATCATGATTAACCCTGGCTGATAGTACTACATGATGAGACTGAAGTTTTTGGAAATTGCACTGGTCACATATTACAGTGGACTTCTGATAGCTTCTTCAGCTATGAAGGAGCCTGGCACAAGGAAAGCGATACACTCTGTCAACATTAATATCCTTAAAATGGTGTGGTGATTGGGTAAAGCAGAATATTCCATTGATTTCCATCAGCACCACTCATGGCTGAGCTCTACTTCTAATCAAGTTGCCTCTTTGCTGAGTCTGTGTGTGTTTCTTACAGCCACCATCATACAGAGACCCCAAGGTCATAGCAAAACACCACTGAAAACTACCAGTATTGGCTGCATAAGGAGCTGTAGAGAAATAAAGGAAATGGTTTTTCCTAAAGCTTCTGCATTTTCACTCCTTTCCCATGTCCTTCTCTTTCTGCTAGAGATTAAAGAAAAAAAAAATAGATATGTTTGGAGTCATTGTAACTTTAGGTTTGTGCAGTGAACATAGATCCTCATTCAGGAATACATGCCATATCAAGAAACCTGTCCGGAGCTGGGACAGTGATATACTTGCTGGGAGTGACATGTTTGCAACGAATGGCATAAATAATACAATAATCTCATTTTTTTTGCCTCCAATATATTTATCAATAGCTTCGATTTTTTTGTTTAGCCTGCAGCCCACTAGAGACCGTTTACACCTTTTTTCTGTAAGACCCCAACATAATCAATGAGATGCTTTCAGTTCCTTTCTTTTTAACCACTTGTACTCCTTTGGAAATGCATGAACTTGGTAAGAACAGATTGTGGGAATGAAGTCAAAGAAGACAAACATCTATCATGTTTTCACTAGCAAATATCACTGTGGCAGTAGGAGACTAAAACAGTACTTCTCAGAAGTTGAGAGGCAGTTCCTTTCATCCTCTGGTCTAAAATAGTTCTGTTATATTTTCATTTCACATTGGCAACTTGCAGAGCTATAGAATGTATAAGATTTTCCTTTTATTCTTATTAAAACATGAAAAGATACCATCCTGTCATAAACATTGGTAAACTGTACTTTAGAGAAGTCTGCCACATAGATTGGTGAGTAATGATTTGTATTCCATCTCTTCAAACAGAGTTGTTTTTATGAAATAACTTCTTTTTAAATTCCCTTGTGCTGCCTAACATGTGCCCCTGGTAAAGTAGAAATGCATCTTAGATCACTTAGGAGGAAACAATGTTACTTCACTATTTTGTCATTGAAGCATGCCTGAATCATGTTTTGTGCATGTAATTATGTGTTTATATTGTTGGCATTCCGAAACAGTGTCATGCAACCTGATGAAGTCGCAGTACTGCTGTCATGTATTCCACTTGGCCCAGTAGGGGTGCATCCCTTTGTACAGTGAGGCATAATTTTGCTCTCTTGATCCTCTCTCGTATCTTTTCTTCTGCTGTGGATCAGAGGACAGCCATTGCCTTTGCTTCAGAGTTAGTATCTTTTTTTTTCTTTAAAGGTGCACTTAATCATCATATCATGTGCTTTTCTTTCTGTTAAAGGTAAAATAATAGATTTCAATATCTTTTCACCTCCCTAATGAAACCAAGCAGCATTACACATCTGAATGGTTTTGTTTGTCGTAGTTTCACATAATTTCTGTTTTCAGTAGACCAGGAGTCTCCTGGAAGCTATTCTGCTTTCACTGATGTGGGACGATGTACTCCAAGGGAGAGAAGAGGAACTACAGACAAAGAGGTAGTAAAACAACAATACATAACACAGCAATATCCATATGGGAAATTGGTAACATACTTGAGACAAGATTTGTGTTGTTTTTAAGACACTGTAATAATGCAGACCAAAGGATGGGACAGCATCTTCCTTTTTCATTAAGGAGGATTGGTACTTCAAGAAATAAAAATGATATCAAGCTCTGTAAGATAAGCTGTGGACTTCTATTTACTGTTAAATAGATATGAACATAAATTTACTAGTTTTTGATAGACTGTCAAAGTTGACCAGAGAGGGTGTTTGGAACAGAGAAGAACAGATGTGACTGGGGAAAGGCTCTTTTGAAATCCAAAGCATTACACAAAGAAACTGCCTTGGTAGTTTAAAACTGATACAAAACATCTGTATTTCACCATTATTTTTGTTTGGAAAAGGAAAGCCACTGTTGTTGGTGTTTTAGACAAAACCACTAGAGCAAACACTAATGTCTGTAATAGTTGGTGATGGTAATTATATACTGATTACTCGTATTAGTGCTTTGGAAGAGATAGTGGAAGCAGGCATACCACTGTTAAAGTAACACAAAGTATCACTGAAAAGTACACTTTGAAAAATGAAGTGTATTATTTAGTATCTTAAGAATACTTATAGATGTAACTGTAAATGCACTCTAGACAGCTTCAGGGATCTTATTCAATCATAAAGAACATTTAAATTAACCAACATCTACAGACTATGGATTGTTAACATTTTTTATTGATTTTTATTAAAATATTGCACAAAATAATGGCAGCATAAGAGAGTACTATATTTTAATTGCTAATATTTAAGGTTTTGCTCTGGGCTATCTACCTTCCTAAATGGTGGTACAGTTGAATTCAGATCCCTTTACAGTCCACTGACGTGTTTATATTGCTGCAATTTGATTAAGAGTCTGATTTCAAAAAAAAAAAGAAAAAAAAAAGAAAAAAAAGACTACTTATTACAAAATAGAGTAAAAAATGTTCCAGGAGTGTGTTGTGTGTTCCTTTTAAAGAATATCATGACATAAAAAGTCATCTTTCAATTTGAAAATAGATAAAATACTTAAATTACAAGCCATTTTTAACATCACTGTAATTTAAAAAGATGAAAGAAAGGCTTCTCTATTTCCAGGATGTTTTGTAAAGTGCAAAGTATTTTGTGTTTAATCAGCTCCACTGTTCTTTTAATATTATCCCCTTTCTTCTGTCATTTGCCTTAGTAGTTACAGTACCAGCTGTACCAAAATCAAGAAAGAGTAAAAAGGGCTTAGCTACAGTGGATATGAATATCACCTCCTGCCTAAAAGACTGTTTTTAACAACAAGGAATAGAAAAATGCTTTTAAATGTAGGTTATCTTAGACCTGTAATGGAAAATTGTATTAGTATTACAAAATTCAAATTGACAGGACCCCTGCAATAACTTCAGGGACTTTTTTGTTATAGTGAAGACAATGCTCTAGGTATGCTAAATTTGCTAGCCTTTAAATTACAAGTAGGGAGAGAACCCAGTCAAGAACACGTGGGAAAAAAAGTAAAATGCAAAATTTACAAGTGTGCCTTTCTATTCCTCTCATGAAAAGAATGTGCACCCTTACATCCTTACAAGTAGCATCTCTCAGAAATAGTGTAATCAGCTCATGCTAGCTGCTAGTATATCCTAGAGAGAAATTTTTTTAAATGTAGCAATCTTATCTGTGTAAGTACTTGCAGAGAAACACTGAAGAACTTTACCAAATACCCTCATGTAATACTGTTTATTCCTTCTGGCACCTTCCTCTGAAGTATCTGGTGATGGTTACTTGTCAGCTGCAGACACTAGATGAGTGAGGCTGTTGGGCCGGATCACAGTTTGTGTTTTCAGCAGAGCTTTGAAAACAGTGAAAGTTTAAGTGTCAGCTGCACAGGTGAGGAGAGGTAGGGCTGTTTAACAGGTTCATTTTTGAAACAATATTGAGCTTGCATGTACTTTGTGATAGAACTTGATAAATATATGGAAGGAGTGATATAATGTGATTGCCTGTAATAGCAAGAGAGCTGCACAGATGACTCAGGAGATCAACTCCAGTCCTGTGTTTCTCAAACTTTCTTAAAGCTATGAATGTGATTATGGAAATTCAAAATATTCCCAATAATTTCCAGCTGTCAGAGTAATTTCTCATAATGTGATGCAGTATTTGCAATTGAAATTAACCTAAAGGTAACAAGTTTAACAGAGAAGGCATCTAAAATACTACAGAATATTAGGTATGTGAATTTAAGTTGTACCTAGAAAGCTAGTTGCCTACGAGTTACATTGATGTAGTTAACTTTTTTATTTACTTTGGTAATTCTGTTAACCATAAAATTGAAAAGCAGTCTGTATTAAAATTTAGCTGCTATTTCTGTTTTTAGAAAACTAAGTCCCAAACACATAACTGCCTTAAAAAAAATGAAAGCCATATATATTTACTTTCCTATTTCTGCAAGAACCACTGTAAAGCACATCCTTTTCATTTTGAGTCTTGGTCACCTCTTTAAAAGTTGAAACATGTTTATCATATAGTAATACTATCTGAATGTATTAATCACTTTGCCTGCTTTTCAGAAACTGCCAGCTAGAGCTGTATATGACTTTAAAGCTCAGACTTCTAAGTAAGTACTAGACTTTTGTTCATTTAAGAATTCATAATTCAAGCAAACTCTTTCTAGAGCTTGTAGCAGCTTAACTGCTGCTTAAGCCAGTTTCAACAGCAGTGCCATGGAAACAAGGACCCTGCTTGCTGTCACAGTAGTCCCTGCATTAGCAAACTGTGTGAGAAGATACGTCGTAATAAAAATGTCTTAAATTATTATATTCTCCATTGTATCTGTTAGAACACATGAATGGCTGTGCGTCTTCAGCCTTCTAGAGCATGGGTCCTGAGGGTCACCCACTGAATGCTTTTCATTTGTTGTGAATTCTGTTCAGGCTACACAAGGTAAAGTGCTTAAAGTACTGTCATAGATAATGGGATTATAAAAATTTTGTATAATGCTTCAACACCTTCCTGTCTGTCTTAACATACACAGGCTCTCTGCAGGATGTGACAAGTACCATACCAAGACAGCAGTGATCCATAAGAAAAACAAGATCAGGAACCACTAATTTAGGATATGAGAGAGTTGAAGTAGAGTGCCTATATTTCATTCCTGCTGTTGTTCCAATGATCCAGGGCATTTAAACAATATTCAGATATGACCCAACTATTGACACTAGAGTTACATTAGCTGTGTCTGGGAGAAAACTCAGAACCTGAATTATCCAAACAGCAGCCTAGCTGATGAAAAGCCAAATGGATGATGCAGCAAAGATCTCCCAGGCCAGGATCTGAACATATTTTTAGTGATTTCAATAATTCCCCTTTTTTGGTATTCAGCATTAAACATATCACAGACTCTGAATATCAGAAATGGTGAGAATATGATCCTGTGTTCTTCAGGCTTCTGAATAGCTGTCTTGAAAGAAAAATGTGTAAAGCAGAAGCACACAATGTTCTGCTATGAAAAGGTAGCGACAGGCCATGGAGACACGGGATATACTTTCTGGTTTTCCCTACTGATTTCATAAAGAACACCCCTCTGATGCCTGTCATAAAAGCAGTACTTACACAGGCGATCCAAAAGACATCATACTTGCATGCAGACGCTATACTAAGTGCTCTGGTGGTAACTAGCAATACTTGCTTGGAATCAGTGTAAAACAGGCCTGTATAACTTACAGGTACTAAATGGGATTCATGAATGTGAATCACTTGATTTTATATGGTGTGAACAACTTGTAAATGACCACAGTCATGACACTTTTGCTTCAAATGATTAGTTGTTACATTCTCTTTCAGTTCCAAACTGTAAAGATCTCAGGAACTATGCAGGTAGGAGAGTTAAATGTAAAGCTATAAACATCTGATATAAATAAATTTGTTACAGAGAGCTGTCCTTTAAGAAAGGAGATACTGTCTATATCCTCAGGAAAATTGATCAAAACTGGTATGAGGGTGAGCACCATGGAAGAGTTGGAATATTCCCAATTTCTTATGTTGAGGTTTGTTCTCTATTTTAATTCCTTTAATTAATTTGGGTAATAAGTCCACAAACCACATGAAAGTGATGAAAATCTGTGAGTTTTCTTTTTCCTTAGAAACTTTCTCCTCCAGAAAAAGCACAACCTGCCAGGCCGCCTCCCCCTGCACAGATTGGAGAGATTGGAGAAGCTGTTGCCAAATACAATTTCAGTGCAGACACAAATGTGGAGTTATCTCTAAGAAAGGTACAGTTTAGAACCATCTTCCATCAGAACACCATGAAAGTGTCTACTGCTGCACCGAATCAATATTGTGCTTTGGTGCACTCAGCATTCATAATTTGCCATGCACAAAGCAATGTCATGGTAGGAGACTACTAATATAAAAGCTCGTTGGCTAGCAGTCTTTCTCAGCTACCTGAAAATAGCATAAATGTGTTGGGCATGTGCATATGCAATTATCTGCTAACTGCCCACCTAAATATCAAGTTTTCAATTATCCATTCCTTTTTTTAATAATTATTGCTGGCTCTCACAATTATTATGAATCTAGAATAAATGGAAAATTATTCTAGAAGATAAAAGATACAGAAAAAAAGGCTCAGGGATATTTTTGTGAATGTATCCATTCTTGCAAATTCTTCATTTAATAACAGTCCTCTTTTTATAACATTTTAATATCATTCCTGTGCACATCCTGGTAGTTGTACTGTATTGCACGTGAGCAAAATAACTGTTTAATTTCTGAAGTTTGTGAGACACTGGAATATCACCACTGTAGAGAGACTTTATTATTGCAGATAGTAAATACTCAGGTGTAAGTAGTATGTACTTCTTATCCACTGGGAAGTTCTGCCTCATACGTTTGGGTTTTTTAAAGAATTAGAGTTCATAAAAGCTTTTCAGTGGTTTGTTTTTCTTTTGAAATAAAAGTAAGAATAGGGTTAGTTGTTGCTGACCTAGAGCTTAATCCAGCGTTACTGAAAATAATGAGTGTTTTTTACTCATTAGAAATTAGTAAATGTCAAAGAGGTCTAAAAAAAAATCAGGAATAGGAACTTTGAGAAATTACGCGTTGGGGGTAATTCTTTTTAAAATTAACTTTTGTGTTTATTGTGGTGGTCATAATCTTGACAACCAAATTTGGGTGTTTTTTTTTAAGAGTTAACTTGCACTGGTTTTCTTTTGTTCCATCTCACTAAAGACAGTTTTAGTGAATTTCATCTATCAGCTACAGAAACAAAATTAAAGAAACCCAAGAGAATGCAAAATTAATCGGGAAGGATTTGTTACAAAAAGGCACGTGATAAAAAGCACATCGTGTGAAACAAAAAAGGGGGTAGCTCCTCCTTCTACAGAGAAGGATTGAGTAGAAAGTTGATGTTTTCCATTTCATTTGCTGAGCTCTCTAAAACCAGTAACTGAGCCACTGCCCCTCTATTTTAGCCAGGAGAAGCACTTCTTTCTCTCATATTTCCCATGGACTCATTTTTTAGCTTTCTACCTCCACTTATTTCAGTTTTACTGATAATAAAGCACTTGCATGGGTTTTATTGTTTAAAATGGGCATAACAGTCACTGTTGCATATAATAGTTAGGGTGTTAGCTGGTAGTTTCACCAGCAGTTAAAATAGGTTATGTTCCAAAGAAAAGTGTTAATGTTTCTCTCGCAACCAAGAGTAGGAGACTACATGAGATTCCCCTCTGATAAAAGAATAGCATTTTAGTCTGTGACTAGCTCCTCATTTTGCTGGAATTTTGCTAGTAGTTTTTTTCATGGTTGTTATAAATGGGAGTAGAAATGTGGAAATGCAGATGATGCTCAAGACTGTTGGGAAACTGCACTACAGGGAAAATGATACTATGTGTTAAAATAATACCTGCTATTCACAAAAGAAACTTACAATGTATGTGCTGATAACTCATTTTCATAATGCATTTCAGGGAGACAGAGTAATTCTTCTCAAGCGAGTTGATCAAAACTGGTATGAAGGTAAAATACCAGGAACCAACAGACAAGGCATCTTCCCTGTTTCCTACGTAGAAGTCATCAAAAAGAATGCATCAAAAAGTGTTGATGATTATCCTGATCCTCCGATCCCCCAAAGCTATTCTAGTGACAGAATACACCATTTAAGTTCAACTAAGGTAAGGATTTTTTTTTCTTTGCTGTGCCCCCTAGAGTGGGTTTAAAAGGGCTTATGTTTTTTTTTTAACACAGTACATAACTTAGGCATTAAACATACTACATTTTCTTTCCTGCATAGGTAGAATTGCATTACTATCTTGTTAATAAAGTGTTTTAATAGCCAAGTGTGTGTCTTACATTCTGCCAGGATTTATGGTCTTTTCTTAGCTATTATGTTACTGAGAGTAGGGCTAGGCAAAATTGAGGCAGAAAAATCAAGTCAACAGAAAAAAATTTATTTGGGAATCTTAGCAAGAATTTGAGCATTAAGTATATATCTAGTAGACTCTTCATAGTTCAGTGTGAAGACATTCCCATAACACAGCTGTACTAAAAGCCTACAGTCACATACAGACACAGCTTGCCAAGACCAGTTCTGTGCCTTTCAAAGTAAAGAAAAATAGTTAGTGATTCTGTACTAAAACCTTCCTCCTTTCACCATTTACAGTCTACAAGGAGGCTGTTGTTACATTCTTTGGGGTGGTACAACAGTGACAGTATTGTTTCATTTAGGAGTGAGGTGATTGTCATCACATTGTCCATGAACTTGGATTCAGACCTTCAAAGTTTTAGTCTTTCACACCAATGTGTGTCATAGGTTCTGAATTGTTTTCCTTCCTAGTCTAGATAACCACCACAAGTCATACTACAGGATGTTGCAGAGAGACTCCTGTGTTATCATTCACTTGTGAGATTTCATAGTCACCTGTGCAGGGAACATAACATCTTTGGGAGTGACAGAAACTAAGACAGTTTCTGCATACAAACTGTGATTAGCATTAACATAGTATTGATGATTTTAAAAGCTCAAGATGGAAAATTTTCTAAATCTTCCTCTTTACCTTTGTTCTCTTCAGCATTGGGCAGTGGGTTTTGTGTGTAATTATAAACTTCTTATCCTGCTATTAATCTCTGTTTCAGTTGGGTTTGTCCCCTTTTCTACTTTGCTATATTTGAATACTGGTGCTCATTTACACGCTTCAACTTTGAAATAAGTTCCACACTTATTTACAACTTTGGGGTTGTAAAAAGCTACCAGAAATGTCATTTATAGGCAACAGTGGTCTCTGAAAATATTGCTTCTGACTAAACAATATTAGCTGGTTTGGAACAGTTGCTAAAACAACTAGCTAGGTCTTGTCTGATTTTCCAGAACAGCTCACAACAGAGAACTAGATCCTCTCTCTTCTATTCCAACTGTTGGAATAGAAAACTGTTGAAGTAGCATAAAATTCTGTAGCTGCCAACTGAGGTATTCATAAGCTATGGCCCCTTATTGTTATAGGAACCCAGAGGTTCCTGAGGGCAAATCAAAGAGTAGGAGGCAGCTTAGGTGCTCCATGTTCTGAGGTGTCTGTGTTCAGAGATGCTTTTCCCCATTTTCTATGGAGCAGGCTTGTCTCTAAGGCATCCAGCAGCTAAAGGTGGTGTTTCTGTAGCCCTCATAATCCTTGTTGAGCACAGGTGATGCTTCAGAGCATTTATATCTATATTACAAAACCATGCTGCCACAATTATTTAGTTACTACTAAATGAGTTCTGTAGGGGACTAAATTGGAAGAAGCCCTCCTTGTAACATGCCATCATTGGGTTCTAGCATAAGTTTAAAAAAAATCTCCAGACTTCTACTGAGATTCTTAGACAGACATCTTGTTTCTGAATTAAACTGTATTCAGAAATGGCAATACCATCTAAGAAGACATGTTGTTCCTGACTACCTAGAAGAACTTGAGCAGTCCTGAAGGTGTTCTGGAGTTCACCACACTTACTGATACCACTTTTCCTATTCCTTTGGAGTTTCTTACCACATATCACTAGATTGCTATAGCAGTTGCACTAAAGTTCTCTGGCCTAATGGCAGTAAAATAAATAAGCAATACAAGTCAGGAGCAAGTTTTGCTGTCCTTAACTTTGCCTAGTCCGTCTGTATCTTTAGACCTAGTGCAGCTTGTAGCCATGGGAAACTAAAAAATGGCAATGTCTCTTCTGCATTATTATTGACCTTAATACCATAGGTTAGAAGCTCTTGTTTGAGAGGAAATATGAGAGAAAGAGACTGAGTATTGCCTGTAACAGCCCAGCTCCATTTTAGCAGGCTGTGTTGTATCAGTCTATACTTTGTTACAGAAGACTCTGTAACAAAGGTTGTCTAACTATAAAATAAAGCTATTTGCCTCAAGAAAACTCGAGCAGAAGGTAAGTAAATTAACCCTCCTATTCTGTAACATTAATGTAGCCTTTTGAAATAGCACAATACTTAAGTCTGTAGTAGTCCAGATAACTTAGAGATTATATCTAATTATGCTGAATAGTTCTAACAACAAGATCAAAATATTTTTCACTCCATTTTAATTTTGAGGGTTAATAGTAACAAAAATGCCTTTTCAGTATTTACTGAAGCAATGGATATCTACTGATGCTGTGTACGTATGACTGACCAGTCTCTCATTCCTTAGAAAAGGACGTTTCTTTTACCAGAAGGATACTTCAATCAATATTGTGTAACGATACTCAAAATATACTGCTGCATACTGTGCTGTCACTATTTTAAAAGCATTGTTGACTGGCTACAGTCAATTTGAATTGAATGTACCTTTCACAAATGTTGATGTCATTTTTGAACTAATAGGGTTACTTTGGAAAAAAAAAAATGCATTCTGTAGCTGTTCATGCCTTAATAAAAGTATGCAATGTATTAAAGATGTTTCTTAAACATTTACCCAGAAGTATTAAGAAAAAGTAGAAGTATTAAATTTGAATAATTGCAAATCACTTCAGTTTTTATACTTTAAAAGAAATACTTAATGATACCTGAAATGTACTTCTGCAAGTGCTATTCTCAAAATAATAGTAATGGTTTGGGGAAAATTTTGTTAATATTAATTGTATGATTTAATAACCTGTGACAGGCTCACTAACAGAGCACCATAAATAACATAACTTTGGCAGATCAAATGCAAGTTGCCTTCATGAATGTAATGATTCAGTTCTGTCTTAATGCCTGACATTTATGCCTCAAGCCAGAACCTGATACAGTTTCAGGTTTCAGATGTCTTTCCTGCTGTTCTGATTCACGTAGTAGTGATTTCAGACACCCATGGTCACTGAAATTATACCCTGTAATCCAGCTGATCACACAGACATTTTTCTTTTTCAGTTTACTCATATCTTAATTCTCTGTCATGCTTATTTATTTGAATTCCTATGTTGTTCTTATTTTTGAAGTTGCCTTCCCAAGCATTTCCCCCACTTTCCAGACAACTTTCCTCCTCTTGGTCACACATTGATCAAAAGATTCTCCAGGCTGCCACTAGTGACTTGTTTTCAAGGACTGTTGGTGTTTCGCCTTCAAGCACATGCAGCTTAACTTCTCCATCAGTTCCAGACAGTTTTCTTTGTGACTTAGAAGAACTCAATTCTTTGGCATTATCGACCTCGCAAACTGTAGCAATATCCCCAGGTAATAGCATTCACCAAGTTAAGGATGATCATGTTATTCCAAATACAGAAGTATCTCTCAGCTCTTCTACAGCTCTTCCTCTGTCCTTTCTTGTGTCTACCTCTGTATCATCTTCAGCCAGCTCATCTCATGACATAGCATATAAGCATGTCAGCAACAATACTAAATCAGGAAAAGATAAAGACTTCAGAGGTATACTTGACCCTTTCGTTATTGAAGTACCTAGAGACTTGTTAGATACTACAAGAGAAGGTGAACATGTTGGCGCTATCCGGAACATCCCTTCACCATGTGAAGGTGGTTCCGTGTCCAGAATGCTAGATACAGCTGCTGAAAATGAAGAGGAAATCTTTACTGCAGATCTGTCACTTAATATAGAGGATCAGTCAAAGCCTCAAGAATCAGATTTCGACGGAGAACAAGACACAACAGAAGAACTGACAAGACTCTATATAGAGGAGGATCTGGTACATGACAGTTTAGAATTCCCAGTAGCAAGTGGAGGAGGCTCTATGGATTGTTATGAAGGATACAATTCACCAAATATTGATAAGGTATTTTAATTTCTGAAATACCTGGGTTCTCTATTCAGATAAGTTAGTATAAATATTTTCTGCCTTTTCTTCTATTTACATGTTTGTATCATGCACAGGCGCAGCTTTATGCAATTGCATTCGATAAAATTTCAGTTCTGAGCAACCTGGTCTAGCGAAAGGAGTCCCAGCCCATGGCAGGGAGGTTGGAACTAGACACTAAGGTCCCTTTGAACCCTAGCCATTCTATGATTCTATGATTAAAAACTGTCAATGTTAAGGGATAGTCCCTTCTCAGAAGCAAGCATATGCACTGCTGTAAATTCTGTAGTGTATCAGTTGTGCTGGTCCTTCTGTCCTTGTTGGTTGCCACTGAGCTTCTGATGTAAAAAGCCAGTGAACGATTTTCCTCACCGTCCCATTACGTGCTGCCCCTTTTGAGCCAGAAGGCCCCAGTTCTCCAGAGGGAAGGACATGCCTCCTGGAGAGACCCTGCGGTTTGTACTTCACATGTGTCACTTTACCAGCTGATATATTTATAGCAGGCTCTGTTACGAGAATGTGACTAATAATAACAGATCAAATTATGTTTGGTAGTTAGACAAATGCTTCCTCCTGAAACCCTCCCAAGTTCCTCTTTGGGACAGCACATCACTGAACTATCCCAAATGTGTGCTGGCCATTAAATGCCACAATACCGCTATTTGTGTGGTTTCCAGGCAAAGTTTTAGAACAGACTTTTTTTCTGTCCAGCACTTCAACAGACTGTTCAGGCAGTTGCTTTGGCTGTCAACATGCAAATCAGGTGCTTAGGACAGTATGTTTTTGGCCAAGTGTAAAACTAGTTAATTAGAAAGATTTTTCAGACTACCTCTGCCCTAATTTGATCTGAAAAACACAAGAGAAAAATGTAATAGAAGTGAAATCCATGGCTACAAATGGCAACATTTTTGTGATTTCTGAGAAAAGAAATCTCTTCCAGAAATGTAGACTGACTAATAATAAAATTAGCATGACATTTGTGATTGTTCAGATTAGTTACATGTCTCCTTATTGAGCATTTGACATCCTTCACAGCTGGTTTTATAGCACAACTTCTCATTTTTCTTAAACATTTAAGCCAGCTCTACTTTTTGTGGGAACATCAGAAGACTCTGATCCTCCTTTCCACCTTTCTTCTAATCTTCCACTTCACTCTGCCAAGGCACCTACTTTCCACTCCGTTCCTACAACATACCTGTCTATTGCTTCCCTCTCACCTCCCCTCCTCTCTAAACCGTTACATCAGCAGGAGAAAGACTCACCACAGTTAAAGGTAACTGCACCTCTTGATTATGGATTGTTGCAAATCTTCATGTATATTAAATAACTGCAAGGCTAACACTGAGTTTGATCTTTTCAGATGTACTGTTTTGTTTACTAATATTAAATAACGTAATACATTTAGTATTAAAATAGGCCTTCTTCAAATGAAACAAGGTAAAACTATAACCATTATGATACAATGAAATGGCTTAAGGAGATATCAGTGACAGGGAAGCAGAAAGCTTCAGCTCAATTTCCAGTCCATACCAGGACAACAGATTAACTCATGTAATTGAACGGAATAGAATTGTATTCAGGTACACAGAAACTAGGTAACGTTTGTGTTTTCAATTTCAATACAATGCCTGGAAGAATAGTCATAAATTTCACAGTGAAGCGTAAGTGCAGAGAGTCATGTCCTAAATACCGATTCTGTTAGTCAAGGACTGGACAAAGATTATTCCCTCTTCAGGATTACAGTTTGTGTCAGCATTGCAGCTCTGTGGCAGAAAAATGAAAACTGAAGAGTTGCTCTAGGTAGACAAAGTTAACTTCCAGTGCTGACTTCCAGGGAAAAAGTCATGCAAAAAGAAAGTATCCTAGAAAGCTGATCTATGCCAGAAATCCTGCTTTTTGTTGTCATTGTTTGGTTGGTTTTTTACAACGTGTTCACAGAAAACATAGACATAATGGACTTAAGGAAACTTTAAGATCTACCAGATCTGTTGGGTTTTTTTCTGAAGTAGGGAAGAGACATAAGGCTTCTTTCCTGGGCATGAATCTGTCATGGGCTTAGGTACATTCCACCTCAGAGAAAGAGTAAAACTGAGTACTGCACTTGTTTTTGCGATTTTTAATAATTTATCAGTTGGCGCAGTGCTTTTGATGCTTTTCCTTAGCCTAACCAGCAAAATTCAGAGAATTCCTCAGCTACACTGGAATTCTTTTAAGGTGACGCTCATATTCTTTGCCCTTGTTTGAGCAAGGTATGTTAATCCCAGCTGAAAATAAACATAATATCTGTTTTGAGAGTTAAAATATCTGCCCCAGGGAACCTCCTAGGCAGTGTATTGCTCTTAAATGGACAAGGCAGGAGGCAAGACATTAATTAACCAAGGGGGATGATTTCATCTTACAGACTCAAGAGCCCAAATACCCAGAAGAATGGAAGGTCTGGGGTCTTGTTAGAGAGTTCTAGGTCTTAATTATTGTTTTCAAACCATTTCAAATCTGGATTATTTTTTAAATCTCAGGTACAGAATTCTTTATAAATTTAATCAGTATATACTTACCTATTTGAAAATTTTCAAAATTATTAGATGCACTCTTACCAATTACAAATCTTTTTTGTTCAGTATTTCTAAAATGACATAAACCTTTTCCTCCCAAGGGAAGGCAAACTTTTTTCAGCAGTCAACACTGACTACATTGCCAGGATAGAGAGTTGGATTACAGTAAGTGTAAGCAGGTTTTGGCTGCCATAATTTCTTGCTACTTAGTCACCAGACTGGGCTTGAGAAGACGGGACAGTTTCTATCCTCTTCTCTTTATGCATGTTGCCCATCATTAAGGTCTGCTCTCAACTGGCACAGCAGAAAGAGCACAAGATATTTTGAGGACTCAAATTTCACAAGTGAAGGGGGGTTCTTCAGAGAGTTCTTGAAACTGTATACTGATACTTTTGTAATTTTTGTTGATGTAAAAATACATACACACATATGTATATGTGTGTATATAAATATATTTGGAATGTGGCTCAAATCTAAAGCATGACCAGAGACTTGGACAATGGAATACAAGGAGCTGTGGGTGGGAAATGTCACTTGGCACCATGTTGGTGGGAGGGTGTCCTCCAAAAGAATTCTGAAGATATGTCCCAAGGAAAAATTCTGACATTCTTCTGCCTCCTTGGCCTCTCTTGGTATCCCTTTTTTTGTTGTTGGTGGTGGTATTGTTATTCACCCCTCTCCTAAGAGGAGGCTGTTTTTCTATCTTGTCACATTCTACTGACAAACAGTCACAAATACCAAAGAAAAGGTTTACAGTATCATCACTCCACTCCCCTCACATTCCCCCCAGCTCAGCCCTGCCCCTGAGAATTCACATTTGCTGGACACACACCCCTTAAGAACTGAATTCTGAAAAACATTTTTCTGATTTGTAGTGATGCTAACAAAACAAGGTTGTTTTCTTGAAGTACTTTGCACCAAGTATTTACTTGCTTTCTCAGTGAAAATTTAAGGGCAGTGTTCTGTTTAACAGCAAGGAATTACGACATTTGTCATTGGTATTTTTAAGGTAGTATTTCTGCTCTGTGCTTTTGAGCTTTTCTGTGTTACCAACTGAGCTATTTCAGGGGTACACATGGAAAAACTGTTACATGTAAGGGCATGTGCCAGAGCAGCAAAACTTGGAAAAAAGATACAGTGGCAACAATGGAAATACTGTGTACTAATAGTACAATTTCTACCTGTAACTCATTGCTTTTTGTTATCAAGAAAAGCATGTTGGGTTTGCATGTATAAATGAAGCAACAAAAATCCTGTGATGCTTCATTCTTAAACTCTCACTTGACACAGTTTTTGTGGTTCTTCTAGGCTAATTTAAAGAGAGAGAGATTTGTTATGGGTAAACCTCCTCGTAGCCCAGTGATGACTAAGAGATCCTGCAGCTCACCTGTCAGAGGTCACAGCTATTCACACAGGGTATGGTACTGGATGCCCAGTGTGCAATAACAGCATTTCCACAGACAAGGAGCTCAGTGTCTAGTCCTTCAGTATTTTGCTTTTGCCCAGGTGTCTCAGTACTATCAGTATGCTGTTTTCTTCCTGTTGTGCTTCTGTGCTATGTCTGAGTAAAGGCAACAGGTCTGTGTGTGCCGAAGCTCATTATATAAATCCGTTAGTGTATTGTATCTCTGCAGTACTGCATGGTATTTCCAGTGCTACAAGATGTAAGAGATAAAGCTCTTTATACTTAGTCTGGTTTCATTAAAATTACTCCTCTCTTTCAAAGCATTTGTAGTTTATTAAAATTGCAGCTTCCAAGAGTCAAAAATTTATACTCATTGCATGTATACAGGCTTTTGCACATATATGGACTGAATTCTTGGGTTTGAATCCATGTCCTTATTTTTCAAAATGCTTTTTGGCTGTGGTATGATGTTCACTCAGTACTGTTCTCTTTATCCAAGCAGTGTCATTCCAGCTTTTTATACCCTTTAGACTTTCTCTTCCGATCTGTAACATAACTGTAACATTTTTACCTAGCCAGAAAGTCAGGTTGTTTTTAGAGTTTGCATGGAATTTGCTCAAAAAGGTGATCTGCATTATGGAAAGAAAAAAAAAAAGGGGGGGAAAAAAAAAAAAAAAAGGGAAAAAAACCCCCACACAACCTAAACTGTGTTAAAATGATAATTTATGGATTATGCTTTACTTTAATTTTAGGACTGAATTATTCTTTGCATTGGTTTCTTAACTGTTTTCCACAGTGTTCCTGCTGATTTTAGGTGATCATCTTTCTGGTGGCTCCCTTTTTAAAATTGGAATTTTAGTTTAAGATACGCAGGTTTGTTTAAGTTTCAAAGTCTTGGCTTTTTGGCAAGCCTGTTTATTACCAGGTATGAAGGGATAGTGCTTTCCTCATCAATGAAAGACAGTTCAGTCATAGATTGAAAGGCCAGGATTCTTGTAGTAGTGGACCAACACCATCTCACAGAAAGTCCAACTAGGAGTGAGATCCATAAAAAAGAGATTAAGCCCTATATTAATTTTGCACGTTCTTCCAGATTAAGACATGTAACCAGTATGTTAAGAGAAGTGTATTGGTCAATGTGTAGTGTATTTATTACTTTAATTCCACAACTACAAGAGCACAAATCATGCACCTAATTTGCATGCTCAGGACCACTATATGCAAGTGCATATAGTACATGCATATAGTACATATAGAACTACTATATGCAAGTGCATATTAATCATGCATGAAAATCAGCGATACAACTGGGACCATTGACTTGATTGCACATTTAATGTTTTTGGGATTAGATCCTGCAGTATTTCCCAGGAAACAGGATATTCTAGTAAACTGAGGAGTAGCTGAAAACTAGAAACAGTCTTTGCAACAGTCCCCTATCTAGCTAATGTCACTGTATGTGGGAATAAGAGTTTAGGGAATGAAAACAGGGAGAAAGCTGCTGGATGTAGGCTGGGAATTATTGTGGAATGCATTGGAATAGAGAGTGAGCTCCAAGATCCCCCTCTCCAGACCTACCACCATTTACTTCACCCTATTTTCACAAGATTGTAATTTTGTCGAAGTTTTCTCTGTGGCAGTAACATACAGTTGAAAATCTTCAGTCACCTTCATTTTTATTATCTGTTTCTACAGTAGTTAATTAGCAGTAAAACATTTTATGAAGCATATGAAGAAAAAGAAGATTAATTCTGACCTACCCAGTTTCTTCCTGTCTTGGTATTATGTTCAAAGCATTATATCATTTGTAGCATTCTTCAGGACGTCGACTTTCATTTTAGGAAAAACCTTAACCTCAGTTGAGTTCTTTTGCATCTTTATCTGTGGCAGTCAGCTCAGTTACAGACCTGATGAAAGATTACTAGAAAATAAGGTCAGACTCCAGTCTAAATACAGAGCATTCTGCCCAATGGACTATTTTCTTCTTGCTTGACAAGCCATTGAAGGAAGTTTACTAAGAACTGTTTAATTTACAGTCTTAACTGCTGGATTCTTTGCAGAATTGCACAACTTTTTGTACACTGGCAGAGGAGAGTTAAATGAGGGAGAGAAGACAGTAAAGAGTATAAAAAATTCTTTTTTTTTACTTTGAAAATTTCTTTCCCACTTAACATTCAATAATACAAATTAAAAATCTGTAATCCTCCTGCCTGCATCTTTAGGAACCTTTTAAAAGTTACACTCTATAGACTGTAAAGTGCAGACTGTTCACAATATCTTCTGCATGTAGACAGACAAACTGATGAAAAGAAATTTAACTTCTTTAATTTCATCTGGAGATGTTGAGAGGGAAAAGAGACAAAAACAAACAAAAAACAAACTACAGAGAATGTTCTTCTATTCAGTTTCAGTTATCAGACTCTGGGTTGTTCATTGCTGCCTTCTCTCATTGAAGACTCTATCATCTTCAAGAGCGAACTGAAATAGTCAAACCAAGAGAGAATCATGGGGCAATAATACAAATTCCGTGGCTTAAAGATCAGGTTACAGTTTGCTCAATTCATGAACGAAAGTGCTATGAGCAATATTTGATATCCACACTTCTAAAACAGATATAGTTCCCAGACTTGTCTCTACATCATGACCATAAGGCATCCTCAGTCATCAGCAAATATGATCCCCGCTCACATCAAGAGCTTTCCCAAGCAGCTGCTTCTGCACTGTTTCTGGCCCCAGCCAGATTCTAATCAGTATAAGTCAATGACCTTCTAAGCAGGATATGGTTTCTGTAGGAGGTTAATATTTTTCATTTCCATTCCATCCAGATTTATTGAATATCAGTGGTGGGTAATGCTCCATTAAGAAGGAACATGGTTCCTTTTATAAAGCTTTGCACTGGAAATACAAACTACTTCTTCTGCTGAAATAAAAGTGTTAATTGTTATTTTCACACAACTAAATGTATTCTTTAAAAAATTCTTTCTGTTCTCTGACTCCCAGTGGCCTGCATGGCTTGAGATGAAACAGAAGTAATTAAAGCATAGCATGTTATGCCTGCCAAGTTAGTACTCTGTGTGTGTGTAATGTAAATTGGTGTGGTTTTTGTCTATAAATATTCTGGGTTCTGCCATTAAGTATAGGAGATTTTTTTTCTGCTTATCTAAAAATATACTTCACACAAAGAATGTATGATGTTCAACCATTGCATCTGGTTTTTCTAACGTTATTTCTGTTTCACAGTGAAGAGGCTGAAGGGTTCTATTCCAACTTTATACTGTACTATAAATAGAATGGACTGATAAAGTTCACAGTTTGTTTAGTTTTTATTATGGCCTCCAAAAATCAGATCTTTAAACCTGCCAAGATTCAGTTGTTTGTCATATCTCTTAAGAATTTATTTGAGGGGGGACAGAATGGGCCGTTGTTTTACACAAGGTAGAATATGAACTCTTGAGCAACTGTATGTCACACCCCTATCCAACTATTTGGACCTTAAACTGCAAATCTTTATTACATTTCAAATCATTTCATTTCAGCCACAGCGCCCTGTGCTTTCTCATGAAAACATACACAGTGGGGGGGAACCGTAAGTATACTTATTGTCTATTAAACCAAAACCTAACATTTAAGCAGTAGCCAGCACATCGTCAGATAATTTGTTAACTTGCCAAGTACAATTATGAAGAGATTTAGGAGATTATTTACAGAAAAATGCATGATGTAGGAAGATATCCAAGAAGGTCCCAGAGGCCAAAGCCTTAGTTGTTTAATTTACATCAAATGCAGACAGACGTGACAACTTACAGTTCCCCGTCGTCTATACTTAAAAGGAGTAATAATTTTGTAAAAGTAAAATTTGACTCTTCCTTATTCTCTTCATTTTTACATCTCAGCAGAATGACAGTTAAAAGATTGAACATTAATTCAACTCATCTGCTTTACTGACTTGACATAAATTATTCAGAAACAGTTCTGGATGTGAATAGATAAAAAAAATAATAATGTTGATCACAGGAACACAGGCTCACACTTTTTGGTGTGATTTACAAGTGCAATTCAAATATGAGATACAGGAAAGCGTTTCTGAAAACTGAAGAAGAACCTAGATCTCAAGTCTTATTTTCACAAACAGTTTAAATGCTTGGGATATTTCAGTGCTGACTGTTAAAATGCAAGTTCAGTGCAAGATTGTTTCAAGATATTTTTTTTTCCTCGAGTCTTGCATTTGGGTCCTGCTTCAATGATCATTGAAAACAGTAGGCATTCTTCCTCTAGCATCAGAGCACTTCAGCATATGCCCTACTAGATAATTTCCCATAAATATAGCTAAGGCTTAATGTCTAAAAATATTTTAAAGTTTACCTGTTTGTCACTTGAAGACAGAAAAGAGTGGTAAAAAGTTACCAAACAGCTATACCACAGATAATATGTCATTTAAATGGGATGTTTTAGTTTTAATATCACTGAAACTACAAGCTCCTGTTGGTATTGTTGAGCATACTGAAGAACCTAACTCAGTTTTTTAAGCAATAATTATCTATTTCATTTTGTTCAATATCGTTTAAGTAGTTCATGACTAAAGTTATTTATTCCTAAAATTAAAAATAGAAATATATTTAAATTGCCAACCAACCGTTCTTTGCTTTGAATATGTATTCTGTCAGTGTTGTTAATGATAGTAGAATTTTCATACTTAAGAAAGTCTTAGTAATTTCCAGATAATCCATTTTAATAACTCCACTGTAAGTACTTTCATTCTCTCTGTGCTAATCTAAGATTCAGTTTCAAAAGTACACAGTGCTAATTGGGACATCCTTGAGTAAATAATCGGCTTGAATCCTATTCACGATACGTTACATCTGCAACTCCTGTCCCCTTGGAAGCTGCATTTAATAATTTTTTGGAATATCATCATAGCTCCGCTTTCCTGGAATGATGATAAGCATAACAAAAAATGTTATTGCCCCTTAGTTTTTTTGCACATATTGTTGTTACTCCTGCTACACAAATTACCAGAGGTAATTGAAATATAAAAATTTCAGATTTGGGGAGATAACTGCCAGTCACGAGGTATTAAGTTAAAATGTTTATTTTCTTGGAACAGTATCTTCATTTTTTTTCTCCAAACCAGCAATGTGAAAAATAAGCGTAGTTTAGTCAAGAAGATCATCATGAAACTAAACTTAGCATCACTCTGTATGTAGGATTTTCAAGTTGGACTTTCAGGAGCAGGAATTTTTTACTAAAATAAACATCTCATTTAAGCCATGAAAACTGCTGGAATGATACAGAGCTAATTGAAATACTCAGTACCAACACATCAACTGGCAAGCTATTTTGTTTTTACTGGGGGAAGTGTAATGGCATTAAGGTTTAAAACTCAGTTGTTAAGAGAGAAGGAATGAATATGATTATGTTTTGCATCAGTATTTTGAAATCAAAACTATTTCCTTTGTACAATTTCTGCACTTGTACCCTGCTTTATATGCAGTCAGTCATATGTGGGGCACAGTTGCTTACAATAAAAAAAAAAAAGCAGATTCTGACTCTGCAGGACTCATGGGCTCGTGCAGCCATCTTCCTGTGGGCTGTCAGCCCAAGTGCCTTCAGTTCCCCCTAGTGAGAGTTTCTTGCCATTCTTTCAGTTCAAAAAACCTCAATTTAAAGCTGTCAAGGAATCTCATACCTCTTTCCATTTATCCACCTAACATCTGTAATCTGCAGCTCCTGGCCGGGGTGGAGACACAGGTCAGTGTCTGAATACTGTTTGAGTTTCCATGCATTTGTCCCCTGATTTGATTCAAACCTCTTTAACCAGGGAACAGGTTACCCCTGTATGTTTCCAAATAGCAATTATGCTTCACCTTCTCCATAGAGGAGGGCGTCTCACTTATATCAGAGCAAAGGTTTGCTACACGACTTGCAGGAGCCCTGGGAGGTCCCTCAGTTACAGTGACAATGTGTGTGAGCTGCTGTCCTGGGCACCCTCCTCCACAGACACCTCACTTGTGCTGGTGGTACTTGCTTCCGAGAGCTTAAGGTCAGAGCCACAGTTGTAGATGCTGATCATGGAGGGTTACAGTGCTAATGCATCTATAGACTCCCCTCTGGAAGTCCTCAGTTTTGGTGACTCCACTATAAAATAATGCTAAAAAAATAAATCTGTTTTCAAAGCCAGTGGTTGAGGAGCAAACCCAGTCTTTAGTGTCAGATCTTTCCAATGAAGTTCTCTTTTAATTTACTGTAAGTTCTTAACTCTCAAGTCCACCAGGCAAAATAAATACTTTTCCCCTCTATTTGCAAGAAGTGTTACGTGTTAGTTAATGTTTAAGCCAGTTCCTTTACTTCAGCAAAGGTGCAAGAAACTCTTACTTCTTTTTAAAACGCATCATTTGTCCTATTTAAGGTTTCAGGCTCTATATAACTATACTCCTAGGAACGAAGATGAATTGGAGCTCAGAGAGGGAGATGTCATTGATGTGATGGAAAAATGTGATGATGGATGGTTTGTGGGTATGTTTTAATTTGGTTTCTTTTCTCATTTTTTTCCCCCTAACCTTTGCTACCGTCTTTGTTTAGTGTCTTTTAAACAACTTAATATTTGGTATTCAGTGTAATAAACCTGAAGCTGGCTTTATCAGGAGAAATCCCAACCAAAATCCACTGAAATAAGTGGGTGATTTTGCCCTTTCATCTTTTGAAATTGATGGACACAAATTGACACTTCTGCAGTTTGTTATACAGCATTGTTGTCATTTGTGACACAAAATGGCCTACGTATTACTGTTCTCTTCATAAAGACCAGGTAATTTAAATCTTACTCACATGAATACATCTAAAGAATTGACTACTTGTGAGAACCAAGTATTACTGAACAGAGTAATAACCAGGCCTAGATAAAGCAGCTGAATCATTTCATAAACCCTCATGCACATGTAGCTAACTTAATCATCTGACTAGTCCTTAGCATTTAAAAAAATTCAAATTATTTAAATAGACTTGATGTTGTTGAAATTAAATTATTTCTGTGTACCAAGAAATTTAGAGCAGCTTTTAATCAAGACCTAACAATTTAATCAAATACACATCTTCATTTGCTTTTCACTTCCTGCATTTATACTTCGTTAAAACTCACAACTCACAAATGAAATTAAAAACAATTTTTTGAAGTTATATTACAAGGAACTGTAGATATTTCTGTTTGTGCAATAATAAACATAAAAATTTTAAGGCCATGCTTACATAGTGATTTTCTGTTGTTATTCCCATCTTTCATTTATTGCTTCTAATTTCAGGAACCTCGAGAAGAACCAAATTCTTTGGTACTTTCCCTGGAAACTATGTCAAGAGGCTGTGAAATTTTTTTTTCTACTTATTTATGCTGCATCTCTGCAACACATCTGCATAAAGCTGCTAGAAAACACACTACGCTGGCCTTCTGTTTTCTTGCTTGCAGTCTCAAATAGAGGCCATCTAGTTCATCCTCATCCCATCCCACCCACCAAACCGTTCCAGCAGTATTACAGCAACGACCACAGTGTGAATAACTAAGCTTTTCTGAGACAAGAGGAATCATTTCAGCATTTAAACACTCCCTGCTTTAAAGTCTTTTCATGTGAAACACGGTAGGAAAAGCCTGATGACAGGTACACAGAGGAATTGCCATGGGGGGTGGGGGGAAGGGGGGAGAAACTATGCTTGGTTTGAACATTTGTGGTACTACCGTGAAGTCTGGTGGGATTTTTTTCAGCATGCATGTTATACAGGGGAAAGTTGCTGTTTACTATTTTTAAAAAAATGGTTTGAGTTTCCACATTCTTACTAGCTTGGCAGCATTTTTTGCTTCCACTTGCTGTATCACGGGTTTGCCTATTGTACTGGTTTACAATGTATGACAAACTATAATATAGATTTTTTGCCTGCACTTGTATGCTGTAACATATGTGCAGTGATTGTAAAATCTCAAGCAAGCATAGTGAAAAATGGAAGAACTGCAAGTCTTCTGAACGGGTGCAATGGTATTGGCTAAATCTTTCTTCTTTTTTTAACCCTAACAAACCTGTAGCGTTTTCTGTTAAAAGGTGAGAAGTGAAAAAGGCATAAAGACTTGGGAAAGAGGATTTAAGGAAGAGACAGACAATGGTATAGGCATAGACAATAATAACCTGCTACTGATGTCCGATACTAAATGGTTGTAATCAAAATGTTGTGATAGTAAGCAACATGAAATGTAAGAGGTTAGTGTTTTTACATATCAGGAATTTTAAGAAGCAGGAAGTAAACAGTGTTAGTGCAATGGGTTGTTGGTTTGTGGGTTTTTTCCTAACATAGCCACCTGAAAAATATTCACAAGTATCATGTACTGATTTACTTCACTATATATGTATATGTATATTAATGAAACCCGAGTTACACATTCTTTTTAGGAATTTAGACAGAAAAAAGAAAAGTCACAAGTATTAAAACTGATGCATTTTAGAGGTGTTTTTTTTCTTTTTTTTTTTTCCCTGAATGAAACAAGTATTTGAAAACATACATTTTCCATAAGCAAAGGTAAGCATAAAATTAGCAAATAAAATTAAGGCACAGGATGATAATGACTATGGCTTTATAAAAATAAAAATTCAGATTTGGTTTCTTCAGCACCTTATAGATGGCAAAAGCTTCTGCTGCATTTCTCATGGGTAAAGGATCGATACTATCAAAATGTATGTAGTCTCTGTAGCATTTTGTACATATGTTTGCTTTTTTGTACAGAGCCATTTGGTTGTTGATTTTTAAAAAATTAAGTTCCTTATTTGATCTTTGCCCTCTTTACATACAGAACATTTCAATGCATTTTTCTTTTCTTGCTCTGTTTACCATAAGCACATCTGGATAGTGCAATTCTGTAAGATAGCATTTTATGCAAAATTTTATTAATTAAAATATGGTTTACCAGCCAAATCTAAATGTACATATGTCTTTATTACTGAGAAATGTCATTAAGACAAAGGTAAAGAAACATCTTTGTGCAGCATACCTTTATTATTGCAGATTTCATGGCAAAAGCTTTATATTCAAAGGCTTTCAATTTTAAACTAGATCTGCATGCAGCTTTGCTGTGAGATTAATACCTATCTTTGATGCCATTTATGATTGAAGACTTAAATATCTGTTGCCTGTGATATTTAAAAAGTACTGTTTCTACTCTGTATCTGATTTTAGAAAAATGCAGGTTTTTCATACCTGACTTTCAGGTAACTGACTTTGAATTCCTACAAGCAAAAGGTCTCTGTGTTGTTGTTTTTTTTTCCTGAATAGACTTCTAATAAATTTTGCTTGGAGTACACAACTGTTTCCCCCATCATTTCTCAAAATATATGTAACATATTACTTAGGTATTGCAAAGTGCTTAACTCTTCAAGCTTGTATGCAAATAGTTTTGCCTTTTTTTCACCCCACCACCAAGCATACACCAGTTATGTATATGGGCAACTAGCATTGGCCTTAGGGCTCTCAGTTGGTCCACTTCCATGTCATTATCCCCAAGGCAACTTGAGTGCAAAAGCATCCTTATGGACTTTCTGCTTGGAGTGTGTTAATTTGAGATCATTCGTCTGTTGCACGAACAACCCTTCACTCCAGAAGCACAAAGGTAAAATACACAATGGTAACCCATTATGTTAAACACATTGTGCCTGGTGAAAGTTCCCGCATCCTCATCCTTCAACAAAAGCAAAACAAGAACTCCCATGTAAAGTGACAGCATAGGAACAAGATTTAAGGAAAGCACTGATTTTGGGGGGAACATCTTACACTTGGAATGTCTTTCTGTCAAGGAACAATTGTCCAAAAAAACCCTGAACAGGAAGCAAAATAAGCAAGCAGCAAGGTTCTAGGGATTGGAGACGGGTGGCAGGGGGAGGGGGTGGGAAGGGGGGGGTGGTGTTGTTTGGTTTTTGTTGGCGTTTTTTTTTCACTGACTGATAACAGTTACTGCCAATGCCTCAGAGTAGCTCTTTGGTCCTGCTTCACCATGCCACACTGGCTGCCCTTGCCAGGCTGTCCCCTCCCAAATGCTGTGTGTGGTGCATTTCTACTGCTGACGAATCCAGTGGTGTATTTCTACCACTGACGAACAACAGCAACCTGCATTTGGACAGGAATAACCCATTTCCTTGAGTCCAGTTCATGCTCAGTTTTGTCTTTATGATTGCTGGGTTGGAAAATGCAAAACCATCAACACCTCTAAATAAACTGTGTGTTGCTGAAAGTGGGACTGCTGTTAAAACTCCAGCAGAAACTCCTTTGTCAGTATAAGCAATGTCAGTGTTGAGAGCGCTTTCACTCTGGACGAGGCCTAATTCAGTATCACTGAAGTAAATGTGTCCTTCCTATGCTAAGTTTGGTTAAAGCCACCACATGCATCTTCTCTTAGAGCCTGACAACCAAGTACTGGAGTACACAATCAAACATTGTGTGGTTTGTCCTTTCTGTTTGCTGGGTGACCCAGTGTGGGCTTCAGGACATCACTGAAGTACTGCTTTGTGCCAATACTTGTGAGAATTGTCAGAAACAGGAAGCACTATGCTTTAATAGCCTTTTTTCTATAAAAATTAGCCTAATAACACCTGCTGGTTAGTATAGTATCACTAATATAAATAAATTCTGGGTAGTTAAGGGTCTGAGTGGTTAAGGGGTGAAATAGAATCCTCTGCTAATTGCAAAGAGTGGATCAAAAAAGCAAAAATGTAGTCCATTGCAATGGAAAAAGCAAGTCATTGACACTTAGGGAAAAGAATGTAGTCAATGTTTTAATCAAATAGTAGAGAAATATTTAAGTTATATCTACATAAACCAAATATATTCAATTCTACTATCTCTGCTGAAATCCCAACTACACTATTTAAGGAACAGACTGAAGGATTTTTTGAGCTTCCTCGTATAGGCCCTTATAAACTCATGAAGGAGACCCTGCAGGACTAGGTGGTGCTTTGTCCTTAAGGCCAGAGGAAGAGAGACCTGGAGAATTAGAGGCCAGCCAGTTTAATATTTAGGAAGAGACCTGAATAAATCAATTAAAAGTCTCAGATATTCACAGGTTTTTTTTGAAAATTAGATATCAAACCAATTTCCTTTTCTCTTGATAGCCATTGTAGCCTGCATCCTAATTTCTATTACATTTTTTTTTTTTTTAGTGCTATGACTTGGCAGCTGTGCTAGCAGACTAAGAAAAGTCAGTGCCAGTCCAATAAAACCAAGTCTGTTGCAGAGCTGTGCTGCATTACAGACGAATAGGTAACATAACTACAGCATCCCTAGAAACCAGTTATCTTAGTGCCTACCCTGCAGCAAGCTGTGTATTTGCTGTTGAGGTAATAGCTTCTTAAAACAAGAAAGCCCATAACATACCAACAAGCCAGGGAGACTAATGCATGAGCAGTTCAGGGTAGTGATCTATGTCCCAAACTAAGCAAAGGGTCACCCTAGCAGGTCTCACATTCTGTCACCCACACCAAAGCAAAGCATGGTGTCATTCTGCAATGCCTGGCATTTACTAGTTGCCTTTTAAATGCTGATATACAGAACCAGGACAGGAACACGAGGTGCTTCCTGTGCATTTGAAAAAGCAGTGCGTGAGCCCATGGGAGGCTGGAAACATGAAGTCATTAGCTCTAGAAGGACCTTAGGTCATTGCTAAATATAATCTCTTACAGCATTAATAGTTACATGGTGAAATCCTGCCTGTGCTCCAGTTGACAGCAAACTCCTTTGAAGTCAACAGATCCCACAGTAGTGCTAATAGTTTCTATGTTAGCTTGAAACTAAAATTGCATGAGAGAGAAGACCTGAGCCAACTGAATGTCCAGTTTGGGTTGGTTTTGTTATGTTGAAGAGTATGAGAGCAGGCAGAGAGCAAAAACCGTTGCTTTAACTGCTCCCATGACAGAGCAGAACAGATAGTTCAATTCTCTAGTACCTAACTGGCAAGTGCTGGTTGGTTACACTGTGCACCTGGACCCAGGACTCCCAGCTCCTGTTTCATTTGCATCAATGCGAATGCCATATATAATGTATTAAACATTATGCCTTTGAGTATTTAACTTCTGTTTCCTCAGGGGTCACAAAGGAGCAAAGTTTTGTGGTAACAGACTATTTTACATTTCCAGAAAGTAGAAAGCATTCTCACTAAAATAGCTTTTATGCTTATAACAACTATCCTGTAGCAATTTTTTTGAGCAGCCTTTGTATAGTGACGTCAGATTGAATTACAGATAAGGAGTACAGAGGGTTCCGCTACAGCAGGATGACATTACATCACAAGTGACACCAGGGCAGGGGAGGGAAGTGTTGACTGTCAACCAGAAATGCGTTGCTAGGTTTATCCTCAGTACAGACACTCACATCTCAACAATTTATCTTTCCTGCTGCCAACACAAATAACAAACTTGGAAGCCATTATTTCATCACCCATATAAACGAATAGCAAAGTAATCCTCCTACATTTTCCATCCATCAGATAAATCAGTAAACCACTTTGAAAACATCCCAAGAATAATGTAATTATTTATTTCTACCAGTGAAGAATTTCCAGAGAGTTACACACAGTGACTCTTGATACTTCCCTCAGAAAAGGAGAGGATTCACTTTTCTGTCACAAGCCACTGTTTCTGTTTCCAAGATGGTCCTGTATTCACGTGTGTCCACTTAAGGTGCCGAGCTCTAGCTCCAAGTGACTGGAACAGTGGTTTGCTATTTAAATATCTTAAAGGATCTGGTCCTTTAAGACATTTTGGCTGTCTTACATTAAAATAAAATGGAGTAATTTTATTTCAAGATTTTCTACAAGTGCCACTTAAGAACCAAAG
The DNA here is from genome assembly GCA_013396775.1 of Cephalopterus ornatus. Lineage (NCBI taxonomy): Eukaryota > Metazoa > Chordata > Aves > Passeriformes > Cotingidae > Cephalopterus > Cephalopterus ornatus. The sequence goes on from VZRE01006808.1 coordinate 136,721, forward strand.
AAATAGACTGCTATATTAAAATAATCAAACCTTCAGTCATTTGCATCGAGATTTTTTTTCTCAACATTGAGCTAAGCACACAGCTGGAACCAGCACTGCAGATGGGGAACACTGAAGAGACTGAACATGTCATTCTAAGTGGGTCATCGCACTGCTTCTGTCACTGTGATTTGCTAGATAAACCCCAAGCATCCAGTGACCCAACTCATGCTTCCCCGGGTTGATAATTCTAACTGTAATGTGAAACATGTACAAATACCAGCTGGTTTAATACCCACCAGAGGCTTTCCTTACACTACCACAAATTCATCTGTTATAGATAGGGATTTTTTTCACACGTAAGTAGAAGTATTTGAACAGGTGAGAATGGACCCCTCCCTCCTTACACCATAAAAGAAGACAAATTAATGTGCCCAGTATGTCTGGGGTAGTAGAGAGCAATACTTATGCCATGGAAGAGTTCAAGGAACTACTTAAAGATTCACTTAATCTGCTCCTGCAGCTAGGAGGTACAAGACACAAAGCAGCGCTATACACCATCTGAAGCAGAAAGTATGAAAGCCATATGCCATCAAAACCACAGGGAATCATCTAGGACACACAGAAAAATGTGCTTCTAGCCACCAATTCATACTTACGTTCTCAAGCAAGCATACTGCTACAGAGGGGTGCAAAATTTTACCTACCATTTAAGTCAAAAGGAGTTTTAAAGAAGAGTGGTCAGAGAAAGAAACTGAGCCAAACTTGTGTCAGCACCAGATAATTTCTGATCATTGCAGCTTTAATTACAAAACTGCTGGTGTTTAAACTGTTACAGAAAACTGACTTTTGGATTGCACACATCACTGATAAATTCCATGCACAGCATCCTGAAATTACTGCTAACTTTCCAAACTTTCTTCTTTTTTCGCAACACACAGTTTCTTTGTTTATCTGTTTCATTGCAGGGACACAAATAGTGCAGGCTTTGAGACAGGAATCTTGAAGACAGAAAGCCTCGTGCTAAGAGATCCTTGATCCTTTAAGGTCTTAACCATTGCTTAAGTGCAGGGGGAAAAAAACAACTAGATTAAAATAAATTATGTCACTTATAAACATACATTCATAGGCACATCCTGTACCTCAGATACAGAATAAGCAGATGTCTCAACCACCTCCTCTCAAAAAAAAAAAAAAAAAAAAAAAAAAAAACAAAACAAAAAACCCAAACCAAACCAAAAAAAAAGACCAAAAAAAAAACCCCCAACCCACCCAAACACCAAAATCAGAGAGGTGGGGTGGTTACTAGAGGAGAAAGAGCGGAGATGTTTGGGATGTCAGAGGCAGACATGACCGGGGAGAGATGTTTCGGACCCTAGAAAAAAGGATACCTGGTCTATTTTGTGGAGCCAGCCTTGTCAACCTTGTTCCTCTACCACACACATCCTGTGCTTCCACAAATGATAACTCCCCAGGAAAGCCTTAGAAAGGCAACTATTACAGTCCGACCAGACTAGGAAAAGAGTAAGATCAACAGGGGAAGATACAAGCATCTATGGCAAGCCTAACAGAAGTCAGGTCATTTCTGAATCCTCCGAGCTCTATGGGCCCCCTGATGCCCACCCTGAAGGGTGACCTATCCCTCCTGTTCTACCACCTTCTTCCCCTGTCAGCCCCAGAGGCAAAAGGACTATTGAAGGAGAGGCAGCCAGCCATGGAAGTAGGAAACATTTTAATACTGAAAAATAGTCTACCAAAACACCTCAGCATCTTGACATTATTACTGAAAATCCAGAACTTCCAAAGATAGAAGAGGTCTCCTGTGTCAGCCCATAAAACCTATGTTGGCTAACAGCTCCCATACCACACAGACTGGAGTTGGTTAGAAGATTCTGACTTTAAAATTTTTAAAAACCCTGACATTCCCTCACTTGAGGAGACTTTAGCAAGTTACTTTCAAGCTTTGGGAAGTGCAAAACCAGAAATTACTAAAAGGCAATGGACAAGCAAGAAAGGGAAAAAAAAACCAGCCTTCAGGGAGACTTATTTTGCATTTCTGAATGGCTTTTAGTTTTCACGTTTTTTGGTGTTTGGTTTGTTGGGTGTTTTTTGGCTGGAGGGAGTTGGTAGTAAGGACTGTAAGCAAGACAGTTTCCAGGTGTTTATTTCCAGAGAGATTTTGTTAGGAGAATTTACTTACATTTCAAAGCACCTCCTTGTAAATACCATGACTTACCTGTCTTCACCTTCTAGAGTGAGGATTACCCTTTGAAAAGCCACAGAGGAATTACACTCAAATTCTGGCCTGGATTTCTACAGTACCAGCAAACTTCAAGAATATAATTCATACCAGAGCTAGGAATTTTTGCTATCTCCCTACATACTGGATTATAGCAATATCCAGTTGTAAGACTGGATATGCATATCTGACAGTTGTCACATCTACTATTTCAGATCCAGTAATTACATGTCAATAAAAGGTGAAGTTTGCCCTAGTTAAGCTTCTGCTGGTTTTGTCCTTGTTCATCCTTTCTCATGACACAGCCAGTTTTTGTAAATGTTTTCTTAATCCTGTGCACTTACCCCTACATTCACTTAACAAATGCAAGCAAAAACTCTACTCAGGACAAAGTGTGAAATACATAATTATTTGCTTCCATTCTGTGTTTTCTTTTGCTGCTAAGAAACTAATTCATGGACTTGTACGAGCCATCAGTGTCCTTTTAACAAGTAGAAAGAAATCAAAATTTTAAAGAGGAAAATACTTACTGTATAAGCTACATTTAAGCCTTACACCTGAGTAACTACAGTGTGCGTCAGGACCAAGGATTCAGCTTTGTGGCTATCTGCATTCTGAAACTGCTAATCTCTGGCTCAGGGCCCACCTTATACTTAAAACAGAGTACAATATTTGTCTTTCAGCTGTTGCTGTTTGTCATTACCCAATAAACATGGCTAACTCTTCCATAGCAACTGCTGTTAAAATGCTAAGCCCCAGCCACAAGGTGAAAGAAAAATAGATGTGGAACACAGTATTTTATGAAATGTAAGACAACAATTGTATATTAAAAAAAAAAAATCTGATACCTGTTTCTAAAAGAAAAGTACTCAGAAGGCTTGGCACTTGCACTACAAGTGACCGCAGCCTTACATGTGATCTCATCATTTGTTTGTGTATGAAGTCTCATCTCTTGGGAACCACAAAATAGGTCAAGGTATCGATCTAAAACGTTGACACATACTTTGAAGAAACACTTGACTGCTCTGTATTTAGAAAAAAGAATCCCATGTATTCTTTCAGGCTTAAGGGAGAATGACCTTTTTTTGTTTTCCCTTCCTTCCAAGCTTCCCAGATAGAGGTCTTGGGTCAGTAGACTGATACAGAAAAATTGTAAATACTTATTACTAAAGATATCTTTCTCTCATACACACAAATGTACACAAGCTCACAAATAGTGTTTGATGGAAAATCCTGCTGCCTACAGTGATACAGGATGAACTACCATGGACCATAGCCTAAATCCCTCCAAAAACCTGTAGCAAGCCCAAGGGAAACACCAGGCACACTCTCAACAGTATTCACACTGTTGGAGTACAGTTGCATATAAGCACTTTGCTCTGTTCTCCCATATCCGAAGAGCCCCATGAAAGAGCTCTATTTTACAGCCTAGGATAAAGACATGGACTAAAAAGAACTGCTCAGAATGAAAACTGGGTGAAACTTCAGAAGAAGCCCCCAGACATGATGAGCAGCTTTGCCTCCCACCTTACTTCCCCCTTCCTTAAGGGTACTTTGTAGATTGTTATAGCATTCTCAGACTTTTATTATCTGTTATTTACAATGTGAGGCATTCTCAATAAGTCAGAAGATAATAATTTAAAAATAGAGACAGGAAAAAAAAATTAAATCTTAGAGTAGGAGTAAAGTCCAAATCACTCTATTCACAGGCATATATTATACACAGGCATATGCATTTTCTTTTTAACCAAGAAATCACTATTCTTTTCTTGACACTTCAATTCAGATCTTTTTTCAGATAAACTCTAATGGACAAAAATAAACTAGAAGAAGGGAGAAAACATACACAGACACACACACAAGTATTTCCATGTAGATACACCACACACAGAATCCTGAGCTGACAGTTTTACCACTCCAAGAACAAGCTTTCTCTTGTCACCCAATAATTATTAGATAAAATGCTAATCTATTCAAAAAGCACTGCTACTACCTCCTGCCTGATGAATTTCTCTAGTCACACAAGTTATACTGTGGATCTGATCTCAAAATCTTGAGTTTTTCAAAATTCTCTGAAATTCTTGTCACATCAAGTGCTACTGAATAAAATTGGCTCCTTCTCCACTAGCAGCATAGGTAATCTCAAATACACTTATTTTCCTGTAACCTTTTATGTTGGTTAGTTAAGGAGTAGAAAAAGGTTAATTGTAACTAACTTAGAAGGAACATACCACAGCATTTTGGGCCAGCTTTAGTCTCTGAATAGTGTTGATACAGGAACTCACATCCCACAGATGAGACTTGAATAGCAATTACAAAATACATGTCTGAAAAGAAAGAAGGCAACGTCTAAGCAAGATATACAGAGCAGAAGCTGAGTGGGTCATATCTGAAACACAGTCAGCCAACAGCTTCTAAGTATCTGAAATTACTGCTATTTTTTGAATTACAATATAACATACCCCTCTGAAAGAGCTGATGTTATCTCCATCACTTCCACTGCCCATTTCCCTGATCCTCATCACCTTACTGCCTCCAGAAAGACTGCCAGATAGCCTCTTCTCTTCTGTGCATTGCTAATACTTGACTTGGATCATGCAATCCAGCACAAGAAAAGATGGAATACTAAAAGCATTCATCATGTATTTTGGCCTATACAGACAAAAGCGCACCTCCCATTTTCAGCTCACACACCCAAGAAAAGCATAACAATAGTTAATGCTCTACAGTCTCTGCCCTCTCAAGATGCCTGGGGTGGAGAAACAACCCCAACTGCTGCAGAGCATCTCCGACAAACTACTAAAACCACCAAAAAGCATTCCTATCTGCTTCTAACAGGGTCCAAAAGCAAGGTAGCAACTTCTGCTTGTCAGTGGTATATGGGGCAATAAGCTGTCAGAACACATATCCATGCCCGATCATAGCCACTACCAGAGAAAAGCTCATTTCATAGAATTATCACCAACCATTGATAATAATCTAGTGGTAAATGGTTACCTTTTACCTCTAAGATTTAGAAAGAACAAGTGTCTTGATCCCACTTGATTTCTTCACTATACTTTTAGGAAATATGATAAGCTTTCCTCCTCAAAAGAGAAGGTTACAGTTTCCATGTAGCATTAAAGATTAAATAGCTAAGTGCATAAAATCACAGATGAAATCAAGAAATAGGACTAATTATTGCAGAAATACAAAATAAGACTTTGCTGGGTGTCTGAAGAAGTAAAATTTCATTCTTGTAGGTACATGTCATTACACATCTAATGAAGTATTTTGACTGTTTCCTGAATGTTGCTCTATAATATGCATCATGAAAGAGATTTTATAAATCTAACAACTTCTGTGCATTATTTGTTCAGGTAATGTCGAATGACAAGCACAGCAGAGAGCTTATATTGTTTCAAAAAAAAAAAAAAGTAAGTGCCAGCATATTAATTTATGAAGCCTACTGGTTTCACCTGCTGGCACAGAGCCTTGCTAACTTCATTCCAACTTTACTCCTTTGGAATGAGCTTATTTCATTTCCAGTGCCAAAATGGGCTTTAACTTTAAACTAAAAAAAAGGCATCAGCTTGCCAAATTTGGAGGTGACGTTTGACTGTAGCTATTAAAAGGAGCAGGACCACTGATGAGTGAATGAGCTGAAAAGAAAAACAACTCCTTCCTCAGTCACCCTTAAGATTCTCCATCAGAACTTCTCCAGGCTGTCAGAACAGAAGGGAAAACCTTTTTTCATACACAACAGGAGAACATGTCCTCTCAGAAAACATTCAACTCTCATAAAATTAATTGTGAAATTAGATAAGTGCATCAATAAAGCACAAAATTTGAGAAGTGCTTTACATCTTTTTTTGCCAGGAACCATAATTAAAATATGAGCTCACAAGCAAACCAATGAAGGACAACAAATTTCATCCCTAATCACAATAATATCTAATCATCTGTAAAATTGGCAAAGTAGAAATACTACAACAGAAGCAACACTTCAGGAAATCAGTGCAATAATCAGAATCTTAGCAACACAGACTGAAAGTCAATACACGTATATGTCAGTTTGCAAACACAGAATTGCAAATATTGATTATAGACATGAGTTTTCAAAATTAAGGTGAACATTACTTCAATGCCTTAAGGTGAGATCAGCATCTCATTCCATTTAATATATTCTTTAGATTTTTTTAAGCACTAGTCATTATTCTATGTATGTCCCCAACCGCTCCTTTACAATTTTTTAAAATTAAAAGGAAAACAAGAAAAAAAAAATCACACATGTAATGCACAAATTACAGAGAAGATGAAAACAGAAATGAAAACCAAGCACATCTGTAATTAAACAAGTTTTGAAATTTGCTTAGAAATTTATGAAACAGTTCTGAAATGGCACATTTCAGTAAAAAAAAATATTTACTTTCTACTTATTGGTTTGTCAGTTTAGAACAGATCCTTAATGCAGGCTTTAAAGGTCTCTAAGGCACCTACTTCCCATTTGTCAAGTAGGAAGCTTCTTGAAAAAAAGTGAGCTTTAAGTCTTCAGTTTCTGCAGTATTCTCAGAACAAATGAACCTTTGAAAGATAAATAATTGGGGGGGAGGGACAAAAACAAACAAGCCCCAATAACAAACAGGACATTACTGGCTTCTTGACCTGCATACAGAAAAATTTAAGAAAATGCCTATCTGTTGCAGTTTGCTACTCAGAACCTAAATAGCAGAGAAAAGTACCAGAGTGATGTGAAAATAACAACCAAAAGTTATCAATGAGAGGGCAGTTGACCTAAATCACTGCTTCGAAGCTGGGGCAGGTGGAAAGGAGGTGTAAGAATGTCCTTCTCCACCTCACATGTACTTACAGCCTGGAAATTTCTAATGCCTGGGAGAGGAGTACAGTACCAGCGCCCCAGTCCTCCTTTCTTTGCCAGATGCAAGAGAAGAATAACAGAGCTGCTTGTCATACCACTTACAAGGAAAAGGAGAGAGGATTTCTCCTTTGCCAGGAAAAACTAAGGGTACTGCTAATTTATCAGACATTCAACCAAAAGCTGACATGAAAAGTTCACTGGGATCCAAATTATTAACCATTCCTGCTTCCTAACAATGCAATTAGGAAAAACTACAGTCTGTACATAAACAGTCTTATTGTTTTGGGAAACTGTTTTAAAATAAGAGTGTTTATTATAAGAAAACTTCCCATATACCCATGAGTTTTGAAATAGAAAACAGGCTGTGCAGTTTGGAACACTCTGACCTTTCACCTTTGGAAAGCCAGTTTCAGTACATGTTGTTCCACATGTGCAAGTGATTTTCAGGCTCCATTTAGTATCCTAGGCTGTTACTGTCTAAACTTCCCAAACAGTGGCCTAGTCCAATATTTTATTATGTTATAGATTATTAGTCCAATAGTTTGTTATGTTATAGACTAGAGTTCTGAAATAAGACAGGAGGTTTATGGCTTCAAATACAGACACTGAAAAGGGTTTGCTCGTTTAGTTTTGTTGTTTCTTCCTGTACCAGGGTTTATTCTAGTTCTGCAGCCTGGAACAGAGCACTCCATAAGTTTACACGAGGATGAATCGGTTTAAAACATTTGCTCCTTACAACTTTTTTTTTTCAACTCTTGGTCAGCCAAATTGTCAGGAAAACAACATTTCCTTGCATCAAGGCAGGGCAATACTGGGAGAGAAAATAGGACACTGACATCCAAAAATATTCTGATGTGAATTAGGAAGAATGCCTTTTGCTAGCGACATGGAAAACAATGGTATGCCATGGGCACAGGATTGTCCAAAGATAATGAGGTGGCATCACATGCAATGATGGATTTGTGCACCGTGCTACTATTCCAATGCCTAATTTGTGACTCCAGCTCCCAAATCTCAAAAAGTTGAGTGATATGAAGAAATCTGACACAGCTTCCCTCCCTGCCTCCAGTTTTCAGGGGAGGAGGGAGGGTGGAAAACAGTGGTTTTACTCTTTCACATTGCATTGGATAGAAAAATAATATTTGACACAAAAGTCAAACAAAATATCAACCTAGAGAGCAAAAGTCTACTTCAAACGTTTGGGTAGTCACACTACAAACCAAAAGACTACATTATGATTCTGAGGAAGCTACTTTATACATACATTCATAGCGCGGCTGTTAAATTCAGAGGATATATATTTGCAGGCAAAAAAGTTGTAACGCCAATGATCCTATAGTACAACAAAACAAATACTTGTTTTCTTATATGGAAGCTTCAAAGGCACAAAAAAAAAAAGTCACACTGCTACACATTTACAAAAAAATCTATTTCATACCTACAGCTATTATGAAAGAAATTATGATGCCTTAAAACCAGACAGAAGAAAATAGCCTTTATTTTACTGAAAGGAATATACTTTTAACTGGATAAAAGACTCTGGCTTAAATCCAGCTCAGCTGATCATTTTGGTACAGTATGAAAAAACAGAAGTTCTCTAGGTAGATAAACCAAAAAACAATGTACACATACTATGTAAATGGTTAAAGGGACTTTCTTAAAGACATCACTGAAAAGAAACTAGGAAACAGCCTTTGTCACAAGCATCAATTCAGTATTGCCTTTCAAATCTTTTATTTTTCTTCCCCTCTGTAATTCTAAAAAGAAAAAAACCAATTGAATCTGTGAAACATCAATAAAACAGGATCTAACAATTGCTCTTCAGAGCAACAGCATCTTGGAGAGCAAGTCACCCTTCCATTAAACCAAGCGGGGGGGGGG